>JAWNNM010003598.1:0-41825 GCA_035044965.1 Lordiphosa andalusiaca | reverse complement strand
GGCATGACCAGCTCAAAGCACCACAATCCTTTTTAGGCGAGCAAAATTTGTCCAGATCACGTCCAGTTAGCCCAGCACATTTAATATGCACAGAGTTGTCGCACAACCAGCACCAGACAAAACAAAAACACCCACAGAGCGCAGTTAGATGGCAAGCGTTCTTAGCTTTGAGAGCAGAACAATAACAAAGCTGAGTGGTAGTTAAGCACAAAAAGAAATCCTATGTAAGGGGGGAGCTGCTAAGCGAGCAAGCAGAAACACCAACAAAACACAGCATAGACGCCTCAAAATTAAAATATTGTTAAATCAATGATGTGAAGAAGCACAACTGAAAAGTAAAGCACAAACCGATAGTGGGCAATACCAATAAAATTGTTTACGTTAAATTTGCACAATATTAGTCAAAATTTAATCTAAAGGAGCGTTTTGCAATATGTCAATTTTTCGTTCACCGGCTTCTTGATCAAGCCTTGGAATGAATCGATCTAGATCGACATTCCATTAATGAATAAATCATTAACTGCAAAAGCTTTTACCCTTGATTTTCCTTCTAATAATCATAGTCATTCATATTTGTTTTATGTGTTTGTTGGCATCATCAAAGTAGATTGCCTAGTAAATCATTGGGGTCGTTTCGTTTGTTTAGTTTTTAATTGTCAGTGATGGTGATTTTCGCTTTTTTATTTTGTCGTGTCTAATCTTGTGTTGACTTGTAGAATTTAATATTTTGACTATTCTTTGATGTCTTTAAATCCCATTCTTGATAAAGTGTCTGCTAAATAATTTTCTGTTCTCTGATATATTTTATTGTAAAATCAAATTCCTTTATTTATTTATTTTTTATTAATAGTCGACAAACAAAGGCTGTCAACAAATTTGTAAGCACGTTATAAAAAGGCTTATTTACTAAGGAGGCATAAAAAGAAAGCCTAAAAAAAATTACAAAATAAACTAATAACGACTCCGACTCGGTGGGGGATCTTTATTTGCCAGTCCGGCCAGCTATGCCACGATTCATAGCCTGTTGTGGTCAGAGTCGATATTAGAGCTAACAATACCATTTAACAAATATACAGGCCTGTTCAGTTTTTCACTTACATTAAATTATCTCTATTTCGACTTGGCTACCTTTAGGTGATTATAAATTTTTCCATACAGATGAAAGGTTTAAAATACTGTATGTCCTTATGTTTTTTTTTTTATAAGCTTTTGTACTAATGAATTTAAATTTTATCCTATCTTTGTTGAAATTTTCATATTATTTGAATATTTTTGCTCAGACATTTCCAGGACCTTCAAAAAAATTTCTTCTGTTGCTGAATTTTATTTTTTGTATTATTGCTCAAAATTGTTTTAATTGGAAAAAAAGTGTTTTTTTTTTCCATACTTTTTGCCAAGTTTTTTTATCCAAACTCTAACCACTGTGCGCTGATCATACAGCTTAGAAAGCTCGTTTTTTTGTTGGTTTTGATTCAGTTTTTGCATGATAGTTATGAATGGAAAATTTTGATTTTGATGTTTGTTTAGATTTAATTACTTAAAAATATGTATTAATGATATTTGAATGAAAAAGTGTATGAATTTATGTTAATTGTATAAATTCGTTCGATATGTATTAATGTGTGTGTGTGAGTTTATTTTGTTTATTATTATTAATTATGCGAGGGCGAGTATCGCCGTACCGCAGGGTTGCCAAATTAGGCACTCCCTTTTATTTTTTTTGCTTATATGTATTATAAATTTGTTTGATTGTTGTTGTTGCTGCTGCTTTTGCTGTCTTCGGCTGACTTTGTGCAGCCGTCATTCTTCTTTGTTGCTGCTGCTGCTCTAGGGCTATAGTTAGCAGCGATATGCTGGTCTTCTCTTTCCATGGTGGAGTTGATTTGGAACTTTTCCGGGCCAGGAATGAGGCCCTTTTTCGACTTATTTTGTCCTTATTGCAGGGTATGGGTGAGAAGATCCTTCTCCCAGGCTTAGGCCCAGCTAGTGGTCAAGCATCGATTTTTTTGAAGAGCGATTTTGCCGGTTGTTGTTTTGCAAGGACGTTTTGGTGCCTTGGATAGGCAGGTTTAATCAATTTTGCCGGCGACAGGCAGACTTTTTTTTCATGACAATTAAAGGCAGGATCGCCATGTAGTGGAGGCGGTTTGAGGTGTGAACCTTAAGTGACTTCATTTGAGTTCCAAGGCCGCTATTTATATGATTTGGTTTACATTGGTTCTTACGGGCTACATACATGGGTTACATGTGTTAGAAGAGATCTTAATGCTATACTTATGCTAGGCTTAATTACGGTAATTAGGAGTATGTCGTGTCTGCTTCTAAGCACAGGCACCAAAGCTTAGATAATAAGTTGTGTTTAAGATAGAGCTTTTAGCTTGAAGCTTTTTAGCTTGAGCTTTGATCATTAAGCTTTGTGAGTTAAATGCTGAGCTTTGTTTTAACGCATAGTGGCTACCAAAAGTTATTCTACATTGCCTGTAAAGCGAAATTTGCAAGCATATAGGCGTTTTCTCAATTTGGAACGTAAGCTACAACGTCATCCGCAGCTTAAGGAGCAATATTTAGCATTTATCAAAGAGTATCGGAAACTGAACCACATGTCTTTGGTGGATCCAGAGATGCTGAATCGCTGCCTCTATTTGCTGCCACATCATTGTGTTCTAAAGAATGATAGCACTTCGACCAGGCTTCGGGTCGTATTTGATGGTTCTGCAGTAACATCGACAGGTTTTTCGCTAAATGAAATTCTCATGGCAGGACCCACTATCCAGCCAAAACTTCTACAAACATTGCTGAGATTTCGTTCGTTTCCAGTTGCACCTCACTGGTGACATCTGCAGATGCGTGTTTTTACATGCAGTGCATTTTATGGAGAGATTCTCCCCAGGAGGATATTCAAATCTACAGACTGGATACCGTGACGTACGGAACGAAGCCAGCGTCCTTCCTCGCGATTCGTTCTATGCATCAGATGGCTGAAGAGGAGCAAGCGTCATTTCCAATTGGCTCTGCGGTAATACGTCACTGTTTCTACGTCGACGATTTAATGACTGGTGGTGAATCTGTAGAAGAAGTTCAGGAAATTCTGAACTGTTAGCTAAGGGAAACTTCCAAATCAGAAAGTGGTGTTCAAATGTGCCAGCCATGCTGAGCGAGGTTCCTGACAAGGATAAGGAGACACTACTAAGGTTCGACGATGCAACTGATATCACAAAGGCTCTTGGATTGGCCTGAGATCCTTCATCCGATGAACTTCTCTTTTCAGTTTCACCCAAGCAGCTTTCCTTGAAACCAACAAAGCGATCCTTGTTGTCAACAATTGCTCGGTTCTATGACCACCTAGGATTGATTGGACATGTCATAACCAAGGCAAAAATATTTATTCAGCAATTGTGGAAGGAGCAGCTCCATTGGAATGAGAGACTTCCAGCAGCCCGTTCTTCAGCGTGGCTTTGTTTCTGCGAGAATTTGTCCAACTCTCAGCGTATCAGCTTTCCTCGCTTAGCGCTAGTTCCCAATTCAAACATAGAAGTCCACGATTTCTGCGATGCTGTCGATGCTAACGAGTATGGGGCATGCGTGTACATTGTCTCAAGGACAAATGCTGGAGCTCAGGCGGAACTGCTGCACAGGCGGAACTGCTGTGCGCTAAATCTCGGGTTGCACCGCTTAAGACTCTGACAGTCTTAAAACTGTAGGAGATATGACTTTTTTCTAAATTGCGGGGCGGCAGGGGGCGTGGCCAAAATTGAAAATAAACTTGATCTGCCTGCAGACATAAGAAGCATATGTCCCATACATGTCAAACCTCTATCTCTTACCATCTCTGAGATCTGTGCGTTCATACGGATAGACAGACAGGCAGACGGATAGACGGACATGGCTATATCGACTCGGCTGTTGATGCTGATCAAGAATAAATATACTTTATGGGGTCGGAGATGCTTTCTTCTGGATGTTACATACTTTTGCACAAACTTATTATACTCTATGTACCTTTGGTACAGAGTATAATTACTTGAATTTATACTAGCCCTAATTTAAATTAAAATTTCTTTCACAATCCTCGGTTTTTAACTTCGGTCCTTATATTAATTTTTCTTGGAATTTTAATTCTCTTCATTTTCATTAAAACAATAATAATTTTTTTCTTTACTCTCCTTTTTCTTTGTTTTATGAATCTTGTTTTAAATTTATTTCAAATCTCTTCAAGAAATAAACTATATGCATTTCAAATAAAGGTACATAAATAGAATATATGTATTCCCAATAAGTACCTTTATATATAAGTATCTTTATTGGGAATACATATATTCTATTTATCTACATAAGTTATATGTATTTTATAAGTTAGTTTTGCATTGCACTAAATTTAATTATAATTAACTTTAATTTTCACTTCTTTATGTACTTATATTTTTTCATCACTTGTTTTTAGATTTTGTCCCACTGTGCTCGATCAGCTGTATGTTCGCCAGTTTATTTGTTCCAAGTAGAATGCACCTTTGTTGGTTGGCTCAAACAAAAAGCACGGTTGTGTGTTTTATTGCTTTATCATCTGTTCGTTTTCACTTGAACCACAACAACATACCACTTTTTCACACAATTACACTTTGTTACAGCGTGACAAAATCAAAAATAAAGAGAGATTCTAATGATTTGTGTGTGCAAATTTTAGAGACAAATATTGGATTTTTTTGACTCACCAATCTGCAGCCTACGATGAAGGCCTTCTCAAAGAGCGTGAATGGTTTCGAAGAATTTTCATAGCTATTTTTGGGGGGAATGTTTAAAATGTTCAAGTTCTTCATTTTTTTGCACAACCACATTTTAAAATTTTTTTCCACTTTTTCTACTCTTTCTTTGCTTCAAAATTGCTCTCTCACTGCTCTTTCTACTTCGCTTCAATTTGCTTCATTTCTTTCTGGCACTTTAATTCGTTTTTATTTAAAATTTTGGATCTTTCAACAATACTTTTGGATTTTGGTAACTTTTTAAAATTTGTTCTGGCCAATTTTACGCCTTTTTGACACCCACTCTTGTTGCACTTGAACCTCACACCTATATGTATGTACGTATGTATAATGAACCAAAAATATATAACCAAAAAATGAACGCAAAATTGCTTTTCTTGAGGATTTTCACCGATATTTGTTTGGGGGTTGCACACTATTTTAATCACTTTTTTGCGGATTTTTAGGCCATCCAACGATGAGTAGAACACAGAAAAAAATATGGTGGGTTGAATCAACCCATCCCAACAGTAAATTTACTGCAGAATATTGTAATTAGTGGACAAAACTGAACCAGAATTTTTCATCAATCTTCATGCCACAAAATTGCTGTTCCCCTGTGTAATGAATCAAAAATATATAAGCAAAAAAATAAACGAAAAATTGATTTTCTCCACCGATTTTGGGAGAGTTTTCTGAGACGAATATTTGTTTGAGGGTAGCACACTATTTTAATCAATTTTTAGCGAAGTTTTAGGCCATCCAAAGATGAGTTGTAGACTGATCAGTTCCACGCCATGTGGATGCTTCCGTTTAGAGCATAAGCAGAGAGCTGAGCTCTGCTGTCGTCGTCTATGCTTTACCTGCTTTGCGTCTGAGATTTGGTGCTCTTAACTGTGACACGCAGACCAACAATTAGCCTCTTAATACATTTGGAGGAAGCACAAAGGCTTTTGCCACACGCTGCACAAAAGAAAATAGATTTGGTTCAGGGTTTTAGCTGAGGCTTATGCCATCCTCAAGGTGTGCGAATGCTTATTAATATGTGGACTTTCTCGTGCAAACTTTAATTCGATGCTTCCCTCTAATTCGATAAAATGCGAATTAGTAATAATTAAGCGGTCGCCTCTCTCTTAAACCAAACTTTGTAAAAAAAAATGTTTACTTTTGTGAAAAATGCAATGATGGCCTCTTACACAGAGAGGTTAGAAAATGTTTGATTTGAAGAGCTTTCGGAAGAAGTGACTTCTAGGCAGCGTTTTCTGCAAAGAGACCGAATGCGGTTTTGACCCGACTTATATACCCTGATTGGTCTCGGGAAATTGGGAATTAAGCTGTCAATCTGATTGAGTACTTTTTCTATACAAATTTAAAATTATTTTCCCTTTGCTCTGAAAGAAACTAAATTAAGATTTTAAAATTTTTATTTAATGCCAACTCTCAAAGTAAAACTTTATTTAATCAAAAGGAAGAAAAAAAAAAAGGTTAAATAACTAAAAAAAGTGTTCCTGAAATTACGCACAATATACTTCCGGAAAGCTATAAAATGGCAATGAAGAGATTGCTTATAATAGAAAGCAAAATATGTGGTACTGATCAGCTGGTTTCATATGAGAAAGCGGTACAAGGTTTCGTAAATAATGGATATGCCGTGATGTTGACAAAGGAAGAAGCTGAGCTAACTGGTCCACGCCCGTGGTACCTACCACATTTCGTGGTTTACAATAAGCAAACCAAAAAAGATGCGACTCGTTTTTGATGCTGCTTCCACTGTCGATGGAGTTTCATTAAATACATATTTGTTGAAGGGACAAGACGAAAATCCTCCGATAACACAGATATTATTTCAGTTTCGACAAGGCAGAGTTGGTTTTTGCGCGGACATAAGAGAAATATTCCTTTAAGTTCAAATGAAGAAGGCAGACCAAGATTCATTAAGTTCTTGTGACGATCGGGCAACACAAACCGGGAAATCGATGTCTTCAAGATGAAAGTGATGACGTTCGGCGCCACCTGTTCTCCTTGCAGTGCTCAATATGTTAAAAACCTCAACGCACAGAATGTTGTCAGCGTCAAGGAAGCAGTGATTAAGGCAATCGAGTTCAATCACTATGTGGACGACTATGATTGATTTTGAGGAAGAAGCAGCGAGGTCAAAAGAGTACATAAAATTGCGAAATTTGAATAGAGAGGTTTTGTTTCTAACTCAGCGAACGTGCAAAATCATCTAAATAACATGGAACCGTTTGGCGATACACAAGGAACTGTAAATATGGATACCGGAGCCATTGATAAAATCTTAGGGATGTACTGGGACAGCCAAAATGATAACTTTATTGTCGACTTAAAGATGAACCGTGTCGATAAAGAAATTGTCAATGGACTGAAGCGTCCAACTAAGAGGCAATTGCTAAGCTTAATTATGTCGGTTTATGACCCTTTTGGAATGTTAGCAGATATCATGATATATGGAAAAGTCTTGGTGCAAGAAGTCTGGCGGTCTGGCATCTTATGGAACGAACTGTTACCAGGCAAATTGTATGAAAGATTCAAGCACTGGCTATGCCAATTGAACAGGGTAAAGGAATTTAAACTTAATCGCTTTTATTCCTTGAATTTCTTTTCACAGAAAGCGATTATCGGGCTTCACATATTTGATGATGCAAGCGAATAGGCGTTTGGTGCGGTGGCGTATAGGCGCATTATCTACAATGGTCAAGTAAACGTGGTGTTCGTGGCTGGCAAAACCAAATGCGCGCCTCTCAAGATGTTGACTATACCAAGGATGGAATTGCAAGCGGCAGTTCTAGGCACCCGTCTAAGAAATTCAATATTGAATTGTCACAGTATAAATGTATGCCGATCAATACTATGGTCTGATTCACAAACTGTAATTTCATGGATTCAGTCCGACTTACGACAATATAAGCAATTTGTGGCTTTTAGAATCAGTGAAATTCTCGAATCAACCAATGAGAACAACTGGCGATGGATACCTACTCAACTGAATATAGCTGACAAGGCTACCAAAACAAATAAATCCGCTGATTATGAACCTAATAATATCTGGACTAGCGGACCAAGGTTCCTTTTAGAGGAAGAATCAAATTGGCCAAATCCTGATATAATTCTTAGACCCGACGACGCAGGTGAACAAAGAAAATTAGTTTTGACTATATCAACTCAGCCAGTAATTAATATTTCTCGATTTTCAAGCTACATTCGCTTAAAACGATGTATGGCATGGGTATTGAGATATATAAATCGGAATTGGCGAGCTGTCATCTCAGGAACTTCAAAAGGCAGAAATAGTGCTGTGCAGACTGGCTCAGTATGAAGTGTTCACAGAGGAAATCAAAATGTTAGAGCAAGGTGACGCTGTCTTCAAAAGCAGCTCGATTTATTCCCTCTCACCGGAGCTGAATAAAGATGGAGTGCTTGTGGTACATGGAAGGCTATATTATGCGATAACATTACCAGAAAGAGCCCGGTACCCATAATCCTGCCAAGAAAACATGCCTTGACCGAATTAATTGTTCAACATTTTCATGTTAAATACCACCATCAGAATAGTGAGCTGATAATAATCGAGATACGTCAACATTTTTGGGTAATCAACTTGCGCAACATTGTAAAACGTGCAAAGTTTAATTGCCAATTTTGTAAAAATCAAAATGTAAGACCGACACCGACACTGATGGGCCAATTACCCCCGGATCGTGTCACTCAGTATCATAGACCATTTACATTTACTGGTCTCGATTATTTTGGCCCTATAATGGTATCGATAGGGCGACGTCGAGAGAAACGATGGGTGGCTCTCTTCACATGTTTGACGGTAAGAGCTATACACTTGGAATTAGCTGAAAATCTGTCAACAGATGCATGTATTGTTGTTATCCGGAATTTCGTAAACAGAAGAGGCATTCCTCAGGTCATCCGATCTGACACAATGAGAAAGGTTGACGACCTTTTCGATTGGGATTGTAGATTGCCTAGTAAATCATTGGGGTCGTTTCGTTTGTTTTGTTTTTAATTGTCAGTGATGGTGATTTTCGCTTTTTTATTTTGTCGTGTCTAATCTTGTGTTGACTTGTAGAATTTAATATTTTGACTATTCTTTGATGTCTTTAAATCCCATTCTTGATAAAGTGTCTGCTAAATAATTTTCTGTTCTCTGATATTTTTTATTGTAAAATCAAATCCCTTTATTTATTTATTTTTTTTATTAATAGTCGACAAACAAAGGCTGTCAACAAATTTGTAAGCACGTTATAAAAAGGCTTATTTACTAAGGAGGCATAAAAAGAAAGCCTAAAAAAAATTACAAAATAAACTAATAACGACTCCGACTCGGTGGGGGATCTATATTTGCCAATCCGGCCAGCTATGCCACGATTCATAGCCTGTTGTGGTCAGAGTCGATATTAGAGCTAACAATACCATTTAACAAATATACAGGCCTGTTCAGTTTTTCACTTACATTAAATTATCTCTATTTCGACTTGGCTACCTTTAGGAGATTATAAATTTTTCCATACAGATGAAAGGTTTAAAATACTGTATGTCCTTATGTTTTTTATACTCTGTACCGTAGGTACATAGAGTATTATAAGTTTGTGCAAAAGTATGTAACATCCAGAAGGAAGCATCTCCGACCCCATAAAGTATATATATTCTTGATCAGCATCAACAGCCGAGTCATGTCCGTCATGTCCGTCTGTCCGTCTGTCTGTCCGTATGAACGCACAGATCTCAGAGATGGTAAGAGATAGAGGTTTGACATGTATGGGACATATGCTTCTTATGTCTGCAGGCAGATCAAGTTTATTTTTAATTTTGGCCAGGCCCCCTTCCGCCCCCGCAATTTAGAAAAAACGTCATATCTCCCACAGTTTTGAAGAGAGATGGCTTGTTCCTTCTGGACATATTTCATTATTAGGATAACTTATCGATCCGCCAAAGGAATGAGGAAGATCGGATGAACGGTTTTCGAGTTATGATCAAAAGAAAAATTTTCTTGGTACAGAGTATGTTATAGTCGGGCTTGACCGACTTTCTTTCTTGTTATACTCTGTACCGTAGGTACATAGAGTATTATAAGTTTGTGCAAAAGTATGTAACATCCAGAAGGAAGCATCTCCGACCCCATAAAGTATATATATTCTTGATCAGCATCAACAGCCGAGTCATGTCCGTCATGTCCGTCTGTCCGTCTGTCCGTCTGTCTGTCCGTATGAACGCACAGATCTCAGAGATGGTAAGAGATAGAGGTTTGACATGTATGGGACATATGCTTCTAATGTCTGCAGGCAGATCAAGTTTATGTTCAATTTTGGCCACGCCCCCTGCCGCCCCCGCAATTTAGAAAAAACGTCATATCTCCCACAGTTTTGAAGATAGATGGCTTCTTCCTTCTGGACATATTTAGTTATTAGGATATAATATCGATCCGCCAGAGGAATGAAGACGATCGGATGAACGGTTTTCGAGTTATGCTCAAAAGAAAGAATTTTCTTGGTACAGAGTATGTTATAGTCGGGCTTGACCGACTTTCTTTCTTGTTTTTTTTATAAGCTTTTGTACTAATGAATTTAAATTTTATCCTATCTTTGTTGAAATTTTCATATTATTTGAATATTTTTGCACAGACATTTCCAGGACCTTCAAAAAAATTTCTTCTGTTGCTGAATTTTATTTTTTGTATTATTGCTCAAAATTGTTTTAATTGGAAAAAAAGTGTTTTTTTTTTTCAATACTTTTTGCCAAGTTTTTTTATCCAAACTCTAACCACTGTGCGCTGATCATACAGCTTAGAAAGCTCGTTTTTTTGTTGGTTTTGATTCAGTTTTTGCATGATAGTTATGAATGGAAATTTTGATTTTGATGTTTGTTTAGATTTAATTACTTAAAAATATGTATTAATGATATTTGAATGAAAAAGTGTATGAATTTATGTTAATTGTATAAATTCGTTCGTTATGTATTAATGTGTGTGTGTGAGTTTATTTTGTTTATTATTATTAATTATGCGAGGGCGAGTATCGCCGTACCGCAGGGTTGCCAAATTAGGCACTCCCTTTTATTTTTTTTGCTTATATGTATTATAAATTTGTTTGATTGTTGTTGTTGCTGCTGCTTTTGCTGTCTTCGGCTGCCTTTTGCAGCCGTCATTCTTCTTTGTTGCTGCTGCTGCTCTAGGGCTATAGTTAGCAGCGATATGCTGGTCTTCTCTTTCCATGGTGGAGTTGATTCGGAACTTTTCCGGGCCAGGAATGAGGCCCTTTTTCGACTTATTTTGTCCTTATTGCAGGGTATGGGTGAGAAGATCCTTCTCCCAGGCTTAGGCCCAGCTAGTGGTCAAGCATCGATTTTTTTGAAGAGCGATTTTGCCGGTTGTTGTTTTGCAAGGACGTTTTGGTGCCTTGGATAGGCAGGTTTAATCAATTTTGCCGGCGACAGGCAGACTTTTTTATCATGACAATTAAAGGCAGGATCGCCATGTAGTGGAGGCGGTTTGAGGTGTGAACCTTAAGTGACTTCATTTGAGTTCGAAGGCCGCTATTTATATGATTTGGTTTACATTGGTTCTTACGGGCTACATACATGGGTTACATGTGTTAGAAGAGATATTAATGCTATACTTATGCTAGGCTTAATTACGGTAATTAGGAGTATGTCGTGTCTGCTTCTAAGCACAGGCACCAAAGCTTAGATAATAAGTTGTGTTTAAGATAGAGCTTTTAGCTTGAAGCTTTTTAGCTTGAGCTTTGATCATTAAGCTTTGTGAGTTAAATGATGAGCTTTGTTCTAACGCATAGTGGCTACCAAAAGTTATTCTACATTGCCTGTAAAGCGAAATTTGCAAGCATATAGGCGTTTTCTCAATTTGGAACGTAAGCTACAACATCATCCGCAGCTTAAGGAGCAATATTTAGCATTCATCAAAGAGTATCGGAAACAGAACCACATGTCTTTGGTGGATCCAGAGATGCTGAATCGCTGCCTCTATTTGCTGCCACATCATTGTGTTCTAAAGAATGATAGCACTTCGACCAGGCTTCGGGTCGTATTTGATGGTTCTGCAGTAACATCGACAGGTTTTTCGCTAAATGAAATTCTCATGGCAGGACCCACTATCCAGCCAAAACTTCTACAAACATTGCTGAGATTTCGTTCGTTTCCAGTTGCACCTCACTGGTGACACTGGATACCGTGACGTACGGAACGAAGCCAGCGTCCTTCCTCGCGATTCGTTCTATGCATCAGATGGCTGAAGAGGAGCAAGCGTCATTTCCAATTGGCTCTGCGGTAATACGTCACTGTTTCTACGTCGACGATTTAATGACTGGTGGTGAATCTGTAGAAGAAGTTCAGGAAATTCTGAACTGTTAGCTAAGGGAAACTTCCAAATCAGAAAGTGGTGTTCAAATGTGCCAGCCATGCTGAGCGAGGTTCCTGACAAGGATAAGGAGACACTACTAAGGTTCGACGATGCAACTGATATCACAAAGGCTCTTGGATTGGCCTGAGATCCTTCATCCGATGAACTTCTCTTTTCAGTTTCACCCAAACAGCTTTCCTTGAAACCAACAAAGCGATCCTTGTTGTCAACAATTGCTCGGTACTATGACCACCTAGGATTGATTGGACATGTCATAACCAAGGCAAAAATATTTATTCAGCAATTGTGGAAGGAGCAGCTCCATTGGAATGAGAGACTTCCAGCAGCCCGTTCTTCAGCGTGGCTTTGTTTCTGCGAGAGTTTGTCCAACTCTCAGCGTATCAGCTTTCCTCGCTTAGCGCTAGTTCCCAATTCAAACATAGAAGTCCACGATTTCTCCGATGCTGTCGATGCTAACGAGTATGGGGCATGCGTGTACATTGTCTCAAGGACAAATGCTGGAGCTCAGGCGGAACTGCTGCACAGGCGGAACTGCTGTGCGCTAAATCTCGGGTTGCACCGCTTAAGACTCTGACAGTCTTAAAACTGTAGGAGATATGACTTTTTTCTAAATTGCGGGGGCGGCAGGGGGCGTGGCCAAAATTGAAAATAAACTTGATCTGCCTGCAGACATAAGAAGCATATGTCCCATACATGTCAAACCTCTATCTCTTACCATCTCTGAGATCTGTGCGTTCATACGGATAGACCGACAGACAGACGGATAGACGGACATGGCTATATCGACTCGGCTGTTGATGCTGATCAAGAATATATATACCTTATGGGGTCGGAGATGCTTTCTTCTGGATGTTACATACTTTTGCACAAACTTATTATACTCTATGTACCTTTGGTACAGAGTATAATTACTTGAATTTATACTAGCCCTAATTTAAATTAAAATTTCTTTCACAATCCTCGGTTTTTAACTTCGGTCCTTGTATTAATTTTTCTTGGAATTTTAATTCTCTTCATTTTCATTAAAACAATAATAATTTTTTTCTTTACTCTCCTTTTTCTTTGTTTTATGAATCTTGTTTTAAATTTATTTCAAATCTCTTCAAGAAATAAACTATATGCATTTCAAATAAAGGTACATAAATAGAATATATGTATTCCCAATAAGTACCTTTATATATAAGTATCTTTATTGGGAATACTAATATTCTATTTATCTACATAAGTTATATGTATTTTATAAGTTAGTTTTGCATTGCACTAAATTTAATTATAATTAACTTTAATTTTCACTTCTTTATGTACTTATATTTTTTCCTCACTTGTTTTTAGATTTTGTCCCACTGTGCTCGATCAGCTGTATGTTCGCCAGTTTATTTGTTCCAAGAAGAATGCACCTTTGTTGGTTGGCTCAAACAAAAAGCACGGTTGTGTGTTTTATTGCTTTATCTTCTGTTCGTTTTCACTTGAACCACAACAACATACCACTTTTTCACACAATTAGACTTTGTTACAGCGTGACAAAATCAAAAATAAAGAGAGATTCTAATGATTTGTGTGTGCAAATTTAAGAGACAAATATTGGATTTTTTTGACTCACCAATCTGCAGCCTACGATGAAGGCCTTCTCAAAGAGCGTGGATGGTTTCGAAGAATTTTCATAGCTATTTTTGGGGGGAATGTTTAAAATGTTCAAGTTCTTCATTTTTTTGCACAACCACATTTTAAAATTTTTTTCCACTTTTTCTACTTTTTCTTTGCTTCAAAATTGCTCTCTCACTGCACTTTCTACTTCGCTTCAACTTGCTTCTTTTCTTTCTGGCACTTTAATTCGTTTTTATTTAACATTTCGGTTCTTTCAACAATACTTTTGGATTTTGGTAACTTGTTAAAATTTGTTCTGGCCAATTTTACGCCTTTTTGACACCCACTCTTGTTGCACTTGAACCTCACACCTATATGTATGTACGTATGTATAATGAACCAAAAAAATATAACCAAAAAATGAACGCAAAATTGCTTTTCTTGAGGATTTTCACCGATATTTGTTTGGGGGTTGCACACTATTTTCAACGATGAGTAGAACACAAAAAAAAATATGGTGGGTTGAATCAACCCATCCCAACAGTAAATTTACCAGGGATGCAAACCACTCAAAAATAAGGACTGGTTCGGTTCAATGGTTCACACAGTTTCTGAACCGCCGGTTCGGTTCATTACATGGTTTTTGGAGCTGGCCGAACCGCGGTTTCGGTTCGGTTCAGTGGTTCACAAAGGCACATTATGAAATATTATGATTGTTGTAGTAATGTGACTTGTCGTACACTTTTGAAATTTAATTCTTACAATCCATTTAAATATTTTTAAAATCCTAGAAGAATGTCCAATGTTTATTATGTCGGATTTCCAGGAGTCGTCTAAATGATTACTCTCGAAAATTTGAGAATGTCTGCTAGAAAAGAATACGTACTATGCATCTTAATTATTCTATTTATCATATCCCTTAAGTTAGGCTCAGAACTGAATCATAGCTTAATCAGCTCAGAAATGAAAGGGCTGGTCCTGAATTCATGACATCATTTTATGAATTTTAGCCATGGATTTTACTCTGACATGTCCTACTACGTCATGACCTTAGTTTATTTTAGGCATGATTTCAGTCAGAGAACTGAACCGAACCGAACCGTTTTTATTTGTGGTTTTCGGTTCGGTTCAGCAATTCTGAAAGGAAGCCGGTTCGGTTTGCGGTTCGGTTCACCGGCTGGAATATGCGGTTCGGTTCGGTTCAAAACCGGTTCGGTTCAGAACCGGTTTGCATCCCTGAAATTTACTGCAGAATATTGTAATTAGTGGACAAAACTGAACCAGAATTTTTCATCAAACTTCATGCCACAAAATTGCTGTTCCCCTGTGTAATGAATCAAAAAAATATAAGCAAAAAAATAAACGAAAATTTGATTTTCTCCACCGATTTTGGGAGAGTTTTCTGAGACGAATATTTGTTTGAGGGTAGCACACTATTTTAATCAATTTTTAGCGAAGTTTTAGGCCATCCAAAGATGAGTTGTAGACTGATCAGTTCCACGCCATGTGGATGCTTCCGTTTAGAGCATAAGCAGAGAGCTGAGCTCTGCTGTCGTCGTCTATGCTTTACCTGCTTTGCGTCTGAGATTTGGTGCTCTTAACTGTGACACGCAGACCAACAATTAGCCTCTTAATACATTTGGAGGAAGCACAAAGGCTTTTGCCACACGCTGCACAAAAGAAAATAGATTTGGTTCAGGGTTTTAGCTGAGGCTTATGCCATCCTCAAGGTGTGCGAATGCTTATTAATATGTGGACTTTCTCGTGCAAACTTTAATTCGATGCTTCCCTCTAATTCGATAAAATGCGAATTAGTAATAATTAAGCGGTCGCCTCTCTCTTAAACCAAACTTTGTAAAAAAAAATGTTTACTTTTGTGAAAAATGCAATGATGGCCTCTTACACAGAGAGGTTAGAAAATGTTTGATTTGAAGAGCTTTCGGAAGAAGTGACTTCTAGGCAGCGTTTTCTGCAAAGAGACCGAATGCGGTTTTGACCCGACTTATATACCCTGATTGGTCTCGGGAAATTGGGAATTAAGCTGTCAATCTGATTGAGTACTTTTTCTATACAAATTTAAAATTATTTTCCCTTTGCTCTGAAAGAAACTAAATGAAGATTTTAAGATTTTTATTTAATGCCAACTCTCAAAGTAAAACTTTATTTAATCAAAAGGAAGAAAAAAAAAGGTTAAATAACTAAAAAAAGTGTTCCTGAAATTACGCACAATATACTTCCGGAAAGCTATAAAATGGCAATGAAGAGATTGCTTATAATAGAAAGAAAAATATGTGGTACTGATCAGCTGGTTTCATATGAGAAAGCGGTACAAGGTTTCGTAAGTAATGGATATGCCGTGATGTTGACAAAGGAAGAAGCTGAGCTAACTGGTCCACGCCCGTGGTACCTACCACATTTCGTGGTTTACAATAAGCAAACCAAAAAAGATGCGACTCGTTTTTGATGCTGCTTCCACTGTCGATGGAGTTTCATTAAATACATATTTGTTGAAGGGACAAGACGAAAATCCTCCGATAACACAGATATTATTTCAGTTTCGACAAGGCAGAGTTGGTTTTTGCGCGGACATAAGAGAAATATTCCTTTAAGTTCAAATGAAGAAGGCAGACCAAGATTCATTAAGTTCTTGTGACGATCGGGCAACACAAACCGGGAAATCGATGTCTTCAAGATGAGAGTGATGACGTTCGGCGCCACCTGTTCTCCTTGCAGTGCTCAATATGTTAAAAACCTCAACGCACAGAATGTTGTCAGCGTCAAGGAAGCAGTGATTAAGGCAATCGAGTTCAATCACTATGTGGACGACTATGATTGATTTTGAGGAAGAAGCAGCGAGGTCAAAAGAGTACATAAAATTGCGAAATTTGAATAGAGAGGTTTTGTTTCTAACTCAGCGAACGTGCAAAATCATCTAAATAACATGGAACCGTTTGGCGATACACAAGGAACTGTAAATATGGATACCGGAGCCATTGATAAAATCTTAGGGATGTACTGGGACAGCCAAAATGATAACTTTATTGTCGACTTAAAGATGAACCGTGTCGATAAAGAAATTGTCAATGGACTGAAGCGTCCAACTAAGAGGCAATTGCTAAGCTTAATTATGTCGGTTTATGACCCTTTTGGAATGTTAGCAGATATCATGATATATGGAAAAGTCTTGGTGCAAGAAGTCTGGCGGTCTGGCATCTTATGGAACGAACTGTTAGCAGGCAAATTGTATGAAAGATTCAAGCACTGGCTATGCCAATTGAACAGGGTAAAGGAATTTAAACTTAATCGCTGTTATTCCTTGAATTTCTTTTCACAGAAAGCGATTATCGGGCTTCACATATTTGATGATGCAAGCGAATAGGCGTTTGGTGCGGTGGCGTATAGGCGCATTATCTACAATGGTCAAGTAAACGTGGTGTTCGTGGCTGGCAAAACCAAATGCGCGCCTCTCAAGATGTTGACTATACCAAGGTTGGAACTGCAAGCGGCAGTTCTAGGCACCCGTCTAAGAAATTCAATATTGAATTGTCACAGTATAAATGTATGCCGATCAATACTATGGTCTGATTCACAAACTGTAATTTCATGGATTCAGTCCGACTTACGACAATATAAGCAATTTGTGGCTTTTAGAATCAGTGAAATTCTCGAATCAACCAATGAGAATAACTGGCGTTGGATACCTACTCAACTGAATGTAGCGGATAAGGCTATAATGCTCATACCGCTGAGTATGAACCTAATAATATCTGGACTAGCGCACCAAGGTTCCTTCTAGAGAAAGAAATGCTAGAGCAAGGTTACGCTGTCTTCAAAAGCAGCTCTATTTATTCCCTCTCACCGGAGCTGATTAATGACGGAGTGCTTGTGGTACATGGAAGGCTAGATTATACAATAACATTTCCAGAGAGAGCCCGTCAACCCATAATCCTGCCAAGAAAACATGCCTTGACAGAATTAACATTCACGTTCCGCGTCACTGTACGATGCCCATCGGACAACTTCAACTCGGAGTAAGTTTGTGTGGGAACACTACGTTTTTAATCAGCACCCGGTCTCCCGCCCCTATGGCACTTTCCTTTGCCCCTCTTCTTCTGTCAGCGATCAGCTTCCCGCTTTGTTTGTGGGACAGATCCTGATCCCTTTCTGCCGAGTCTGGGGACTCTACCACCACGTCCTGACCTTATGCTGTTTACCGAGTCCATTTTGCGAACAGGGAGCATTGCCGCTGATTGTTCCGTCACTTGCTCCTACACTCGGCATGCCTTCAAAACTTCGTCCAGAGTGAACCCTTTCTCTAGTAGTTTTCTTTTCAGCTGAATAGGGGCCCACGAGTCAATTATTTTGTCCTTCATATTTATCTCCTCTGTCTCAGCCTTGTTCGACCCAAAATTGCATTTATTAGCCTGTTGCGTCAGGCGTAGCATAAACTGCGTGACACTCTCACCACTAGACGGGACCAAACCTCTAAAGAATGCCTTTCAAAAGTTGAGTTTTGAGTCGGCGAAAGTTAAGCCTACTCGTTAAGGGTTTCCACCAACTCCTTGTTAACATCGTTTTCCAGTTCTGCATCGTACTCCTGCAGAGTTCCTGGTAGGGAATATGCCACAGCTTGCAGCTGTGGACCACCCAAATGCAGCAACAGGTTCTTTTTCCTGACTACCGATGTAATCTCTTTGGAATCGGTATACATCTTGAATGCCCGCAGCCATTTCTGCCACTCCCCACTCAGCATTGATTTTTCCATCGCCTCGCATTGAAAGGGCTTGATCATACCGGCCATGATTTTTTATACCAGTTACTCGTAGAGTTAAAAGGGTATACTAAAGTCGTGCAAATGTATGTAACAGGCAGAAGGAAGCATCTCCGATATCATAAAGTATATATATTCTTCATCAGGATCAATAGCCGAGTCGATATAGCCATGTCCGTCTATCCGTCCGTGCTAAACGTTGTAAAATTATCCGCACAAGAACCCGCGTGAAATAAAAATCAAAGTCGTCATAGCCCGCTTAAACCTACAAAGTGTGACCGCTATTCGTGACGCGCAAAGAAAATTTTCATAATTAAAGCCCGCTTAAAACAAAGTGTGACCGCTAAAGTTGTATGAAAATTAAATTTGATTTTTCTTCAACTCGCACCCCAAATAAAATCAAAGTCGTCATAGCCCGCCTTACAAAGTGTGACCGCTAATCGTGACGCGCAAACGAAATTTTCATAATTAAAGCCCGCTTAATACCAAGTGTGACCGCTAAAGTTATATGAAAATTAAATTTGATTTTTTAACTCACGACCTCAAATAAAAAAAAAACCAATCAACATGCCAGACCCAGCACCAACATCCGCATCAACATCAGCACCAGCAGTAGCACAAGTACTACAACTATCAGAGCAACATTTAAACCAAGCTCTAGGACAAATTAGGCAGGTGCCTACCTTCACTGGATCATCAGAAGACTTATGTGCATTCATAAGACGAGTCGACTTCATTATGCAACTATACCCAACAAGAGATGTCCGACAACACAGCGTACTATTCAGAGGAATTGAAATGCAAATTTCTGGAGACGCCCAACGAGTTTCTCAATTATCAGCAGCAAGTAACTGGGCAGCACTCAAAATCGCACTCATCGAAGCTTTCAAGGTCCAAACCCCATTCGAAGAACTTCTACGACGTTTATATAACACCCAATTTAACGGAAGTATCCGTAAGTTTGTCGAAGAATTAGAATATAAGTCATTTGTTATTTCTAGTAAACTAACTTTGGAAGACAACACACTGAACACCCACATTTACACTAATGCAATGAACAACACAATTAAAGACGTTATAATGAAAAAACTTCCTGACAGGTTATTTATGACCCTTGCAAGACATGACATAACTTCAATAGTAAAATTGAAACAGGTAGCTCAACAAGAAGGAGTTTTTGAAAACAACTTTTCCGATCGAACAAAATCGAACCAGTCAAATGGGCAATCAACCTCAAAAGGTTACAACAATCAGAAAAATAATGACAATCGTGGAAATAAGGGAAATTATTCTCAAAGTTTCAATCAACCTCAGATTTATAATCAGAATCAGTATCAAAATCAGAACCAGAATCGTGTCGAACCTAATCAGCAAATGCACCAGGAATTTCAACAAAAACTAAGCCAAGGTAGAGTCCAGAACCCTATAAATCATCAACAAAACCAAAATTATTCTACTGCCCCTAATCCACCCGTAAAAAGGCAACGCGAAAGTGGAAGTGGTCATCAGAAAATGGACACTTCCGAAAATTTTCATCAATCAGCCTCGGAAACAGAAGAGGAAGAAGAAGAAGAGGAACAAACCCATACATAAACTTGATTTTTAACAATAAAATCTTAAAGTGCGTAATAGATACAGGTTCATCTATTAACTTAATGACAAAGAACTATCTAAATTTTCCAATCAAAAACAACCAACTTGAAGTACATACCATTAATGGTATAGTAAAATTAAAACGAAGTATATACCTAAAACCCAGCAAACTTTGCCCTACACATCAAACATTTTACTTGCATAATTTTTCTAATAATTATGACATGTTACTTGGTCGAGAATTCTTAGAAGATACTAAAGCAATAATCGATCATGGTACTAAAACAGTACTAATAAACAACCTTCCATTCTCCATGAAATATAATCATGAAGAGGTAAAAGAAATTTCGGACGAGACCGCATGCGAATGCCTCGATCCACCACAAACAGAAGATGAACATACAGTGTTCGCAATTAACAATGAGTTACGCGAAAGTAACGAATATCGCTTAGAACACCTAAACGAAGAGGAGAAAAAGAAACTCACTAAAGTTCTTTTTGAATTTAGTGACATCCAGTACAAAGAGGGTGAAAATTTGACCTTTACTAGTACTATTAAACACGTAATAAAAACGAAGCATGAAGAACCTATTTATAGGAAACCTTATAAATATCCCCAGGCTTTCGACGAAGAAGTCGAAAACCAAATTAAAGATATGCTTACACAAGGCATAATCAGAAAATCCAATTCACCCTATTGCTCGCCTATTTGGATAGTTCCAAAAAAGCTAGATGCATCAGGACGAAAGAAATTCCGAGTAGTCAACGACTATCGCGATGTGAACGAAAATACCATAAGTGACAAATATCCAATCCCAATAATGGATGATATACTGGACAAACTAGGCAAATGCCAATACTTTACAACAATTGATCTCGCGAAAGGATTTTATCAAATCCAAATGGACGAAGAATCAATCCTCAAAACTGCATTCTCGACTAAAAATGGACATTATGAGTACACTCGAATGCCATTCGGTCTGAAAAACGCACCAGCAACTTTCCAACGTTGCATGAACAATCTGTTAGAAGATCTAATCTATAAAGATTGTCTTGTATACATGGATGATATAATAGTGTTTTCCACTTCATTGGAAGAACATTTATTATCATTGAAGAAAGTGTTCATGAAATTAAGACAAGCTAATCTCAAGCTTCAACTTGATAAATGTGAATTCCTAAAAAAAGAAACGGAATTCCTTGGTCATATCATAACCACTGAAGGTATCAAACCTAACCCAATCAAAATTCAAGCCATTGAAAAATTCCCAATTCCAAAAACTACTAAGGAAATTAAATCTTTCCTAGGCCTCTGCGGTTTCTATCGCAAATTCATCCCAGACTTTGCTAAGATAGCAAAACCTTTAACACTCAAATTAAAGAAAGGATCGAAAATCAATGTCAAAGACACAGACTATGTTTTAGCATTCGAAAAACTAAAAATGCTTATCATGTCAGATCCAATACTGACATACCCAAACTTCGAAAAACCTTTTTCCCTAACTACAGATGCTAGTAATATTGCCTTAGGTGCAGTGTTATCTCAAGACCATAAACCAATATGCTTTGCCAGCAGAACTTTGAACGAACACGAAGTCAATTATTCCGCAATAGAAAAAGAACTCCTTGCTATTGTCTGGGCAACAAAATATTTCAGATCATACCTCTATGGAAGAAAGTTTGACATTCTTTCAGACCACAAACCTTTGGTTTGGCTTAATAACATAAAATAACCAAACATGAAATTGCAAAGATGGAAGATCAGGTTAAACGAATTTGACTACCACATAAAGTATATTCCAGGTAAAGAGAACTATGTAGCAGACGCCCTATCAAGAGTTAAAATCGAAGAAAATTTCTTGGGAGAAACACCCAGTAGCATTGCAGCCACAGTGCACAGTGCACATGAAGACAATCAAAGATACATCGCTATCACAGAAAGACCCATAAATTATTATAATAGACAGATCGAATTCATCAAAGGTGAATCAAACGAGGTACAAACAACAAGATATTTTCACAAAACAAAATATCAAATCATCTACAAGGAAATGACAAACGAGCATGCCAAAAACCTTATTAAAGAATACCTATGCACAAAAAATAGTGTAATATATTTCGAGAACGAAATGGATTTCTTAATATTCCAAAATGCATTCATTGAAATCATCAGTCCGAACAATTTGACAAAATTAATGAGAACTTACAAAAAGTTGGTAGATATTCAAACATTTGCCGAATTCAAAGAAACAATTACTAAGTCTCATAGAGATTTACTACACCCAGGTATTGAGAAAACCATCCTACTTTTCAAAGAAAAATTTTACTATCCCGATTACCTAAAACTAATCCAGAACATTATTAACGAATGTGAAATATGTAACATTTCAAAAACTGAACACAGAAACACAAAACTTGCTTACGAAATAACTCCAGAAGTTATGAATCCAAGAGAAAGATATGTCATCGATTTCTACATGATTGACAATAAACAATTCTTATCATGTATCGACGTATATTCAAAATACGCAGCTTTAATCGAAGTAAATGGTAGAGATTGGTTAGAAGCTAAACGAGCCCTACTAAAAATATTCAACGAAATGGGTAAACCAAACGAAATCAAAGCAGACAAAGACTCAGCATTTATGTGCGCAGCGCTTCAAATCTGGCTCAGATCAGAAGACGTAAACATAATAATAACTACAAGCAAAAACGGAGTTTCAGATATCGAACGATTTCATAAGACAGTTAATGAAAAATTGAGAATCATCAACAGTGAAACCGATCAAGAAAACAAAATAAATAAATTTGAAACAATCTTATATGTTTATAATCACAAAACTAAACATAATACTACAGGAAGAACACCTGCAGATATTTTTATTTACGCTGGAACACCAGAATATAACACCCAAAACAACAAAATAAACGAAATTGGAAAACTGAACGAAAATAGAATCCAATTTGAAGTTGACACTAGATACAGACAATCACCTTTAGTAAAGAGTAAAACTACTAACCTTTTCAAAAAGACGGGAGAAATTACCCAAACCGATGAAAAACATTACGAAGAAAAGAACAGAGGAAGAAAAATAACCCATTATAAATCCAAATTTAAAAAGAAAAAGAAAATTAATGAGAGCGAATACGATAATTCCAGATCATCAGCAGTCGATCAACCGAGCCAAGAAAATTCGGCTTAATCTTAAATCACTTTTGATATTATTCCTAATAACATGTTTTATTCAAAAAGCAAAAGGCCAAAGCCTCGAAGTAAACCCCATTCAGGCAAAGAATGGTTATTTAATTTTCAAAACAGGAGAATTAAACTTACCCGTAAATTATGAATACCATTATTTGTCAGTAAATATAACAAAAACCGAACAAACCTATGAAAACTTGTTATATCAATCAGAAGAATTTAAAAAACTTATCCAAATAAAATACTTAATGGAAAAACTAGAAAGAGAGATGAATGGAATCAGAATAACAAAACGTAACAAAAGAGGTCTTGCAAATTTTATAGGGACAACTTACAAATACTTATTCGGAACCTTAGATCAAGAAGATAAAGAAGAACTAGAACTTAAAATAAGCAACTTATCAGATAACAGTATTCAAGCAAACGACTTGAACCACGTTATTGAAGCAATCAACCAAGGAATCAACCAAATGGATATCATCTATGAAAATGATCAAAGATTAGCTACTCTAATATTTAACTTACAACAATTCACAGAATACATAGAAGACATAGAGTTAGGAATGCAACTAACCAGACTTGGTATTTTTAACCCCAAGTTATTAAGACATGATTTTTTAACACATATTAATTCAGAGAAACTTCTCAGCATTAAAACCTCAACTTGGTTAAAAACCATGACAAACGAAATTTTGATTATATCCCATATTCCACGTCAAATTATTAAAACACCAATTTTTAGAATCTTACCATTCCCAGACAAGAATAACAATATTCTAACAGAAATAATTCATGATAAATACTTCGTTCAACACAATCAAACCTACACGGTTAGTTCAAAAGATTTAGTAATAAACAAATGTATTACCGGCATACTAAATCAAGCTTCCACAGAATGCAGATATACAAAAATGCACAAAAATCTCGAAGTAAATTATGTAGAACCTAACATAATCATCACATGGAATCTTCCCAAAACAATATTAAATCAAAATTGCATAGACAGGGAAATAATAATCGAAGGAAATAACATTATAAAGGCTTTCAATTGTTCAATTCAGCTTGAAGAAATTTTGCTCACAAACACACTATTAGATTTTACACAAACAATTTATGTCAACAACAATGTAACAAAACTAGACCCACTATCGTATATTCAAGCAAAAGAAATAATTAAAGAACACACAAAAAATAATAATGTATTCCAAATAATTACGCTAACTACATTAATCATAATGATAATCATAATACTATTGTATCTTATTTATAAATATAAGGCAATCCCACACAGAATCATTGTAAAATACAAAAATCAAAAAGAACTATCACCAAATGAAAATTTGTCAACACTAAATACACCAGATAATGAAAATGTATCGAATCCAGTATTATACCCTAAAATATCCGCTTGAGGACAAGCTAAATTCAAAGGATGGGGAAGTCACATATCCACCACTCCACGATCCAATACAGATCCCATACATTTGTCACAACCTAACACTTGAGTGGTAACCAAACACACACACAAGTACCCAACATAAATTTTCATATTTTTGCCAATAACAATTCGAGCGGCTCAGACATAAACATAAAACCGCTAACATAAACATCCGCTCCAATCGTTATTCCCACCAAGAACAAATCGCTGATGCAGCTCAAATTATCGGCTGATGCAACCCACTCTCAAATTATGAAATGAGAAAAGAGAGGAAAGCTTTTTGATCTTGATTCCCAAAAAGCTATCAACCGAGGTTTGCTAAGCAGCAGCCGCAGATACACAAATTGAGTTTTACTTAGCATCGCAACCGCGACACATCTTAACCTTAAGATTGTAATTCTTCTATAAGTTGTCAATAGTAAATAAAGAAATTATATTTTTTTATTCAACCCAACCTTTTGATATCTCTTATTATATATATGCGTATATTAATAATATGTATATGTATTCTTGAAGTATAGGGAAAATTCTGGGTGTGTATATTTCATGGATGCAAACCGGTTCTGAGCTGAACCGGCTTTGAACCGAACCGAATCGCTTATTCCCGCTGGTGAACCAAACCGCAAACCAAACCGGCTTCCTTTTAGAATTTCTGAACCGAACCGAAAACCACAAATAAAAACGGTTCGGTTCGGTTCAGTTCTCTGACGAGTTTTAGCGGGAATTGCTTTCCTCTAGCCAATGACTTTGATTAATTAGGAAATTTGAATCGTTTCCCGAAGATAATTTTCAAACATTTCGTTCGACCCTCTACATATTTAGCGTTGGCGAATCGGATTAAGGATAGGACCTGAAGAGAATTTTACAAGTCTTCTGCAATTTCCCGCCGATCTCTTAATTTACATGTCATCAATCTAAATTTGTCTTTTCATTAAACAATATTTTTAATTTTCTGTGGTACTTTTTAACCTTAATTCAATCTTAATTTGCCAATAAATAAGGGCATTCCTCCAGGAACTGATAGACGAGTCCTGAGAATCCGGCATAATAATCTTTGCAGATTGCTCTAAGGATTTTAAAGAAATTCGATTAGATTACAGGAATCAAATTTCAAAAATGGTCGAATAGTCACTTCACTGAAATCATATTTTATAATGTGCCTTTGTGAACCACTGAACCGAACCGAAACCGCGGTTCATTTAACTCCAAAAACCATGTTATGAACCGAACCGGCGGTTTAGAAACTGTGCGAACCACTGAACCGAACCAGTACTTATTTTCGAGTGGTTTGCATCCCTGGTATATTTATATATTTGTATATTAGTATGGTAACATAGTAGTAGTAATGTAAAATAATATGTGATACTATGTATGTGTATCTATGTTTGAATGCAATAAAATTCGTATGTATGTACGTATGTATGTACGGCCTCTATTTATATATATGCGTGGCAATATAGTATGTAGTATATTACGTGTGTTTTTTTTTCCCAAAGTAAAAGAAAATTTGTATGTGTATATTTACTACACAATAGACGTTTAGTTGTTTGTGGATTGTTTTGTTGTTCCCTTTTTGTTGTTTTCTCTTCTTTTTCTTATTTTTTTATTTTATTTTTTATACCCGTTACTCGTAGAGTAAAAAGGGTATACTAAAGTTGTGCAAATGTATGTAACAGGCAGAAGGAAGCATCTCCGATATCATAAAGTATATATATTCTTCATCAGGATCAATAGCCGAGTCGATATAGCCATGTCCGTCTGTCCGTCCGTCCGTCCGTCTGTATGAACACCTAGATCTCAGAGACTAGAAGAGCTAGAGGAACCAAATTTGATATATAAGCTAGTATTGTCTGATCAAGTTTGTTTCAAATTTTGGCCACGCCCCCTCACGCCCCGCAATACAAAAAGTTGAATATCTCCACAATTTGTAAGCTATCGAGCTTTGATTTTGCAGTGTAGTGCATGTGGCCAATATGTACAATCTCACAAATTTTCATAATGATCGGATAATAAATGGCAGAGTTAAATAACGTTGCATACTTATCTGAGCCGCAACACTAATTGCCTTGAGTAACGGGTATTTCGAAGTCGGGCAGGGCCGACTTTAACTTACGCTCTCGTTTTTACCTGGAAATATAAATTATTAGTTTTTGTATTGTAAATTTTCGTCCGACCGCAGTGTTATTGCAATGGCCATCGCGACGATTTAACCCACACTCCACCGGACCCATACGGACACGGTTTTAAAACATGTGAGTCACCTAACAATCTCGAAGTAAAACGAAGTATTTTGCTTCTGTCCGACCGCAATGTTATTGCAATGGCCTTAGGGACGTTTTTCTTCGGCAAATAGTGAACTACTTTTCACTCACATACAGTGTGAGATTTGTCTTTGGGTATTGTTTACAAGCGTTAGAATTCAAAACAAACATAAGCCAAAAGTCATTTACATTTAAATTACAATAACTAATTATTAGCGCTTCTGCTCCGAACAAAAAACTAATAATTAAAACAAACATAACAAATAAACCAAAAGGAAAATTTAGCCCCAAATGGAAATTTTTGGCTGCGTTGCTCGCAAATAGTATCCAACAAATACTTACCAACAAATACCCACCTGGGTTTTTTGGCAAAATTCATATCTATATATGTTTTTCTTTTCGCACTCCAAGCCAAGCAACAATTAAAAGAAAAGACCAAAAAACTTGCAACTAGGCAAAACGCTAAAAGTTTCCCCTCCTGCTTCTGGACTTCTAAGCTCAGCTTAAAGAAGGTGTTGCCGGAGTCGTCCCACTTGTCTCTGCCTTCCTCGCCGCTGTCCAAAAAGCGATCCGTTGTTTTGAGCGGCTGCTGTCTCATCTGCGATGCGCTTATGCGCTTACTTTAGTGGGGTGCGGGTTGCTATTAGGCTTGCATTGATTTGTGGGTGGTGGCAGCGCTGTGACGGTTGCTACTGAATTCGATGTGCGCCAGATACTGCATCTATCCTCTAGCTCGTTTGGAGTTCCCGACGCGATGGATCTGCCTAAGCGGTCATTGCCCATCTGCCATTTGTCTTCCACTCGTGGATTTTTGGAGGTCGGCTGCTGCTGCTCAGAAGTAGTTCGATTTTGGTGGTTCTTTAATTTGTTGTTGCTGGCTTTGGTTTATTAAGTTTTAATTCTTTTTGCATATATATGCAGCTGCCAAAGCACTTGCTCAAAGCAAAAACAATTTTTTGTTTTGTTCCGAACTCGCGGTCCCTTTTAGGCTTTGCCTAAGTGTCGGCGTTTGCCGTAACCGGCCCACGTAACAGCTCATGTTACTTCAATGGGCTATATCTTTCATATTATATCGTGTTCGATAATTTCGCCACATGGGGAATAAGCGGATGGAATGCCTTTTGTGACAATCTTGGAGCTATTCATGTTAATGTACTCCAATCTTATTCACATGTAATTATTAAAAGCAGGTCGATATTTGGTTTTATTTTTCTGTTGAACGGTCACACTGGAGTCTGGAGACTGGAGTCTGGACACTGGAGTCTATGCAAGTTGGAGCTGGAACTGCCATTTGATCCTGGATATTCTTCACTTCCTTTATAATTACAACGCAAAATTCTTTTGTGAAAATAAATTTGACATTATCTGGTTGAGGATGGGGCTCGGTTTTGCCAATAACTGCTTGTGTCTTCAAAAACAAACTCTGCAGAATGAATTTTTAGTTTTATCCAACCAGAATTTTCAAGCAAAAATGTTCGCTTGTCGTTTATTTTTATTCTACCTCACATAAAAATCATAGCCTAGCTTTCTAAAATTTAAAAAAGAAGTTCGCATGATATACCGCTTATTGAAAATCTGCTCACATCTAGGTGCTCACATCAGCAAAGCTACCCAGCGGCGCACAGCTAAATGTATTCTATCGAAAATATGCATTACACCTGACGAAAAAGTAATGATCGAAAAACTGCTGCTTTTCCATAAAGGGATACTAAAAAGACTGCGCACAATCTGCACTACAATTTTAAAAAAGGAATGCGCAATTGTAATTGGAATCCGATGGCAGTTCGGTTCTAGCATATATATTGTATTACCTCTAATGCAGGTTGTGCGCACCCCGCTTACACAGCGGCCATACATATGGCAAAATAAACCAGACTGTATATGATTATTTCCGCAATACTGAAGGTAAAGTAATGAAAGTGTAATCCATTATGTAATGTCTATTTGAGCCGCTCGGTACCGAAGCATTGAGCTCATTTCAACTGATGAAGAATATATATACTTTATGATATCGGAGATGCTTCCTTCTGCCTGTTACATACATTTGCACGACTTTAGTATACCCTTTTTACTCTACGAGTAACGGGTATAACTAAGTGCTGTGTTCATAATAAACGAGAGCGTAAGTTAAATTCGGTAAAGTAGTGTTTAATAACTTATGCGGCTCAGATAAGTATGCAACGTTATTTTAACTCTGCCATTTATTATCCGATCTCTATGAAATTTTGTGAGATTGTACATATTATTGGCCACATGCACTATACTGCAAAATCTGAGCTCGATAGCTTACAAATTGTAGGAGATATTCAACATTTTTTATTATTTATATTTTATATTATAAAAATAATAATATATAAGGAAACACAAAACTTTTTACAGATGCTAGTACTCTGATTTTACTATCATATACATTCGGTTTATTTGCTTTTGATATTATTCACACGTATTTTGTTAACGAATCAAAGAAGGTCAATTACTCTCATTCTTACACTAGTTTCGTTATATAATTGAATGATTTGACAGTGTAAGTTGCATGTAGCATTTGTTTAAACAAGAGAGAATATTTTAATGTTTAGTGTGCACTCATGCAGGGCTCTGGTCCTGGAATAAAGTAGGTGGTAAGGGGCTCTCGGTGTGATGAGCCGTGTAAGAGGATACCAGCCCCGTGGTGATGTCTCCATCACTGAACTGCGGAAGTAGAAGTATGTTAAAATGTTTTTTGATAAAATACATGTTAAATCTCTCCTCCGTAAATGTGGCATCGGCATCCTCCGGTTGGAGAAGCTCCTGCTCGGTGTATAGGCGCCCGAAGGCTGGTCCATAGTCTGAACCACCTGAGATGTAACCAGACCGTTCCTCTTGTTGAGGGGTGCGCTCTACTTCCATCTCGTCATCACTGCGTTTCTCCTCCTCCACATCAACGCTTAGCTGCAAGCTTGCGAGCTCTGATGTGTCGGTCATGAATACCTTCTGGAACCCATAGTTCAGGATTCCATCGCATTTGGATAAATGCTTGCCCTTTTTGTCATCAGCCTGGAAGTTAACCATAATGGTTGCTTTTGTTGAGCGTTCCACTTTGATGACCTTCCAGTAACTGGTGGTTGCCGCAGGATTCATCATCTTCATGAGCTGAATGATCTTTTCTGTTTCCGCAGGGAATACGGGTAACGAGGCCCTCGCACAAGATGGTATGGTGTGGTGGGTTCACCTTTGCCGGCTGGTAGCTTCCCGCAGCTGGTTGCTGCTAGGGAGGGGTCGTTTCCGTAGAGAAGTTCTGAAGAACTTCCTTAGCCCAGGCAATGTCTTCCAATGTCTTCCTCGTCCTCCTTCGACGTCTGGTGCTTCCTGATTGGGTTGGTTGCCACATTGTCTCATGGGTCAAAGCCCCAGCTGCTGGTTGCTGGCTGGTTACTTGGGCAGTAAAGGGCTTCCTATTGAATGCAACAGAAGACGTGCTGCTCCCCCCGTGTATAATGGTTTAGAGTTAGGATTTTCTGCGGCCTTCGGTACAGCACCGTTGTGGAAAACAAAAATATTGTTATAATATTAAAAATAAGTATTAAATAGGATGGATTTCGACTAATGAATGTGTGTTAACCATTTGAGCCGCCGGACTCCTATGTCACACAGTTTCCCATCACCTCCCATGCTTTTAAAAACGTTCCTTTTTAGTAAATGGTAATTAAAAGAAAAATAAATTGCTTTTTATGACTACATAGATTACGGCACTTGGATGAAAAGCGGACAGAAACAAACGAAAAATTTTAGTTTAATAAAAAATTTGGCTTTAGGAAGGCTAAAAACACATGAATTACTTAGAGGAGTGTGCTTACTTCGCTTACCAAAACAATGACAGATGGAACTGCTCTCTTTGCGATGCACTGCACTTGAGTGGTGGTAGAGCAATTTGCACTGAGTGGGAATATCACTGAGTGTGCGGTAGTGGGTTACAGAAACAATAGCGTAGGGTTTAGAAATATGCAAAGCTTGGGCGGCACTTTAGTGATTAAAAGAAAATATCACAACTATTTAGAATAAGCGTTCGCGTTTTTGTTTAATAAAATAAGAATTTAATTGCTGAGCACACTAAACAGCTTGACCGTACGATCAGGGTCACAAAAGATCTTAATAAAAATATTAAAGAAAAAAACAAAAATATATCTTAATTCTATCTATAACCGGTTCGAACCCGGAATTCCGGCTATTATTTTACTATGATCCGAACCTTGAACCGAACCTCTTTACAAATTAAAGCTGAACCCCAACCTGTTCCGAACCCAAAAATTCGGTTCGGTTCAACAAATGTGACACAAAAATGTGACCTTTTGTCTACCGACTTCATCTGTTATCTGGTGCGTCTGACTTATAAAATGGGCAGGAGAGAGGAAAAAAAAATCTGGCAAGACGATAAGATTTCCTTATAAAATCCCTACCCATAAAAGTCTCTGTTTTTAAAGCTCCTTGACCCTAAAGCTTCCTGAATAATTTTCAGCAGCAAGAATCTAACATTATTTTGGTAATATTTTTCTATGTAAACCACGAAATGGAATTTCAATTAACTGTAATTTATATATTGAATATTTTTATGTATTCTACTAACCAAAAAAACCACTGGATTCTCACATATAATTTGGGGAGTTTTTAGGTCGAATGCTGTTTTTAAAACACATAGAAGACATAAAGCATGCACTAAACCAAGGTTCAAACCAAAACCTTCGAAAGCCAGCTGAGCTAAGGGCGTCTTGCTGTTCGCTGATCACTGCGAATGCAGTTTGCTGTGTGGGCACCTGCCAGCGGATATTGTAGTTCCACATCACTTGCGAGCTGCTACAAAACTCTAAGCGCGAGGAATGGAGCGCAATTGATTTCAAAGGTGACAGTGCTGAGCTCGTAGTCACCCAGCTCACCATTATGGTATCGGAACAGAATCGTTTGGAAGGGCGTAAGATGCGGATTAACCGGTATTTGGCGATACATTTTGGTGATGTCTGCGTTAAAGACATATTGGAAACATCGCCACCTTAAGAGCTGGAGTGTTAGATCGGCTTGGAGTAGAGTAGAGTAGGCTTGATAGAGGGTATCGTTAAAGCTTACTTTATTTGTGCTTTTTGCAGGATGCAGGATGCTTTTGTAGAGGCGCTTGTCCTGCAAAAATTAAGTCCAAAGCCTAAAAGCTAGCAGTTTTAAGACCTTCGCCTGAAAGTAGGCCACTCTAAACTGCTCCGCTCGTTTTAATTGATATCTAAGCACAAATCATAATAAATAAGAGTTTAGTTGCTGCTGGTCAATGGTAGTTAAATACTGTTCTAACATTTTTCAAATGCTAAAACTATCTTAGTTATTTTTTTTATTGAAAATATCGGATACCTTTAATCGGTAATTGTCCCATTCGATAATATTCGATTAAGTAATCGGAAATACAGCCCTAGGGCCCTTATATTTCCGGGCAAGGCAAGCCGGCCTCGCCAATTACTAGCCACGTTCTTTTCCAAAATTACTCTTCAACCAAGCAGACGTGCCTGTGAACCAGAGGAAAAGTTCGGCTGAACCTAAAACTCTCGCTCCCCAAATAAAATTGCATGGAAATTTTCTCCGAGCGGACTCAATTTAAAACCGCAAAAACAATTTAAGGGTCAAAGAGAAGAAAATTCCCCTTTCTAAGGCTTGGCCAAAGTGGAAAACCTATTTTTGGAAATTTCCTTTTGGACCTAACCTACTCTTGGTAAGCTGCACCTTTTAATCGCCAGCTTCATGCAAGCTAATCCTCCTCTTCCACCATAGCCCTCAAAGCCAATCCAAAACGGCTCAAGAAGAGAGGAAAAAACACCCAACCCGCGTGGTTAGGCCACTCAAGCCGTCGCCACACACAGCAAGCTAGTGATCAGTGCCAGCAGACGGTAACTATTCCCTAACTCCACTCTCCACCGACTCCCCGCTAATTCCAGAGCCCTAGCTCCATATCGGCCTTAACCTCTGAACCGGCAACAGAATTATCTACCCCAGCTAAGCTCCATCAGTTGGAATCCAACCGCCAGTGAACAACGAATCAGTGCTGTGAAAAACTCGACAAAAGTCACCCTCGAGTGTAGTGCAGTGAGTTTCAAATCGAATTTGCCCGAATAAAAAGCGCCCAGTGCAGACCCTGGTGCTCTTACAGGAAGCAGAACGAAACGCTACCCTATAAGCCTAGTTTTTCCCAAATGTGCCAAAAGCCAAGTGTGATCATGATCCAAGTGTAGCATCTGTGCAAGTTGAATTATTTTGTTTTGCTTAACAAAGCAAATGCCCCTGCAAATGTGAGAGGGCTCTCTTAAGTTACTTTGAGTCTTTGGTTGAGTGGTTTATCCAACTTGGCATTGGTTCTTTTGTCGTGTCGCTTATTTAACATTTAACTAAAACTCAACTCTTGGTGCAAGTAATAATCTACAGCGGATCGTTCCGGAGAAAGATCTTTCGCCGTTGGATCATCAAGAAAGCCGTAAGTGTTAGCCCATGTGGCTGTAAACGAAACTTGCTTTGATTCTGTTCGAAAGATCAAGAGCGTTAAGCTAATACGCCCTTTATCAGTCAACAGTTGTTGTTGTTGTTCTCATTGCTTTTGGGACTGTCCACTCCCTTAAGACCATTGAAAGAGAAACTGAATTGCCTCTGTCGCATTTGCCACCCACCACTGCGAGCCCATTTGGTCAGCCCTGAGGAAAAGTGCCCACCTATGGCCTACCCAATAAAGAGAGAATTTAAGTGCCGCTCTTAAGATGACTCTCAAGACCTCTTCTAGTAAAATTTAATTATTAAATCAATCCTAGACATCTTAAGCAAGCCCACATGGCCCACCGTTAAACCTTGGCGGATGGCAAAGCAAAACAAAACGAGCTAACGGAGATCGCTGCTCACCGTTGCGGGGCAATGTTTACTTTGATGCCCTATTCATTGGCTTGCTCCAAGCAGCTGCTCCAGCCTCGTACAGTAGTACTCCGATAAGTGGAACCTTATCCACTCTTACTTATTATTATTTTCTAGTTTCCTTTCATATTATTAATTATATTAATTGCAAATGATTATATTATATTCTTGTTACTAATGAAATGGCGAATTGTCATTTTAATTTTAATTTTCAGCGTTTTTGTTTAGCTTTTCACTTGCGCTTTAAATAGTTTATTTTTTTTTGGTTAATTTTCTTTCCTTATCAATTAATTACTATTAAAAGTCAATTCGCTACTAGGCAAATTTGCCCTACGCTTAATTCAAGTTTTGCTAAACCTAATTTTAGTTTTTCTTTGTATTATTTTCCAATCAAACTTTAGTTATGCTTAAAAACCAAACCCTGAATTATGAAACCCTGGATTAAAATTATCATGAACTCTAAATAAGTTTTCGTCTTTCCGGAAATCATGACGCGCCTCCATGGGATGAAGTGAACAACACTTCTTTGTTCACGGGATCGCCAATGAACGTCAGTTCATGCCTGCCCCTGGCGATCATGGTAGGGTGGGGAACATTGGCCACTGAACCAACACCTCAGTGTGGCCTGAACTACCATTTGTCCTTCTGAGCCAACTTCTCCTTTCTTCTCTATTTTTTGTCTATACTATCCTTCTAGTCCCTTTTCCAACCAGTCTTAGACCAAATGATAGGCTTTCCAATACCCTATGAAAACCAAAATAACCCGTGAACTATTAAAACTAAATAATTAAACCCTAAGCCATGAGCTTGTAGCCCGCGGTAACGCTTTTGGACTCCCCCACATTGCCGACGAAGATAGCCGGATCAAGCACGGGTTCCGCATAAGTCTACACATACCATCTGCTCAGTTAGAATGCAACCGTTCGTTGTATGCTACAATTCTTATTATTTATTTAATTTTATTTGGCGCCCAACGTGGGGCCCGAGTGATCCGGTAAGCCCCTATCAAAACAATACGAATCTTCAGTCACCTTCATCTGACTTAACTCATTTGGCTTGGATTATCCTTCAATCCCCTTGTCCTGATTTATTGGTTTGAAGCTGAGGACTCAATGGTAGTTTCAGTATAGCTTCATTACCCGGCTGAAGAGAAACCATTAAATACATGCACATTAGCTTAGAATTGCAGGACAAGTTTCATCTTCGCAATAGATATAACGCCGCAATTTCAATTTAGCTTTTGATGAATGATCCTTGTGTTTTATTTATTATGTGGAGTTGTAGCTGGACAAAGGTTTTTCATGGACGAGATCTGTGGCCTTCCGCTCAACGAAAGCAGATAAAAAGTACACCTTAAGTTGTCAGAGAGTAATGTGACACTTTCGGAAAAATGTTCACTTACTAGATAACTGAATCCCCTCCCAGATCCTTCTATCTCTTTTCTTTATTCTTCTTCTTTTCTTTCTCCGCGTTTAACCAAGTTTTTCTGAATCTGTTACTCGAAATCAGACCTACCACGCCAGGTTTTATAGCTTTTGCTGGTGCACGAATAAAACTTGGACAGGTTGGGAGCTCTGTCATCTCGTAGTACCTTTGCTAAACGCATTCGTTGAATGTAGTTAATTAATTTTCTAACATCTCGATACAAAAATCGTTTACTTTCACTATCCTCAGAAGCTCATTTCGCAGTTCTATTTTTTTCCCATGAAAGCAAGTCATGATTTCCGGATTCCATTTATGATTTTTTTGATTTTTTTCGAAACCATCGTTTATTATTACTATTATTTTCATTATACTTTTATTTACTTTTAGTAGGCAGTCATACTCAGGGAATATTGAGTCCGTATTTTGCTCTGGTTCAATTTATAATAGTGGTTAAGTCAAAATCATCCTTTTTCTGGTGCAAGCTGTCATGTTTGTAGCCCGAAGCTGTGACGACTTGGCTGGAGATATTCAGTGCTACATCTGTCTTAAGGACATTGAATACTCTGCTCAGTTGCTGACTACCAGCTGCAACCACACATTTCATTGGGTGTGTTTCAACACCAGAGTAGCAAACCGAGAATTTTGTCCCGTTTGCAAGTCCCAGTTGCAAACCTCCTTGTTGAATCTAACCGTAAATACGGAACTCAGCCAGTCTACCCAAAGTTTGCCGTCTTCAGCAATGCCAGCTCTCACGAGAAGCCAACAAAGATAAGATAATACCAATCCCGACAACATGGAGAGCGCCCAGTCAAATACTCAACCCGCTCCGGGAAATTCTAGTGCTAACACTGAAGCTCCAGATGCAGCAAGCCATAGCTAATGCAATGGAAGCTGCAGCCATAAGGCAAACAGAAATATTGTGCCAGGCTATGACTACAGGCTTTCAAGGCCTTTTGACCGCTATTACCTCTCGGGTAGAGGCACCTTCGCCTCCAGCGAGAGCAGGTAATCCGCCAAATAGTAGAATTCCAAACCTGGAAAATCAAACTTCTATTCGGCCGGCCACGGTTCCACCAGCGCCGAGATATTCCTCCATGAGCTCCAATTTGCGCCTGATCGAATCAGCCAGATCATAAGCAATTGGAAAATCAAGTTCTCAGGAAGATCAGCCATTAGTGTTGACGATTTCCTTTATCGTGTCGAAGCCCTAACAAACCAAACGTTAGATGGCAACTTTGAGATTTTGGCGCCAGCGATTGGTATTGGCGATACCACAAAAGTGTGCCTCAAGTCGATTGGTCAACATTTTGTACCGCTTTTCGAGCTCAATTTAAAGACGAGAGAACTGACGTAAACATCAGAGCCGCAATTGATCGTCGTAAACAAAAGGAAGGTGAATCCTTTGATGAGTTTTACGAATCCATTGTCCTTTTAGCCGACAAACTGTCCGTTCCCTTGCCAGAGTCCTCGATTTTGGAGTCCGTGCGATCGAATTTGCTACCGAAATTCAACACGAATTACTGTACGCAAAAATTCACTCGATGTCTGAACTTAGACATGTCGTGCGTACCCGTGAGGTTTTTATTCAAAACGTGTTGAAACCACAGACTATGAAGCCACGTGCCGCACCTCGTCGGCTAGTGCATGCTGTCGCTGTGGAATCCGAATGCGAGTCCGACATCAGCGACAATGACATATCAGCACTTGAACTTTCTTGTTGGAATTGTTCAAAGAAAGGTCATCGCTACCAAGATTGCGTATCTGAAAGACGCGTCTTCTGCTATGGCTGTGGCCAAGCGGATACGTACCGACCCTCTTGCCCAAAGTGTAGTAGTGCAAAAAACTACCCATCTCGTGCACCTATGAAAAGTGCACGCAGACCGACAGTTTCGAAAGCGACCAACACCGATTAGAAGAGACCAACTTCTTCTACTCCCTATACCCCAGACTTGACCACACTACCTGCTTTACCGATTCATAACCGTTTAAAACAGCCCCAATCTGGAGCTAACTATTGCACGAGCCGAAGAATTGCACGATCGAAACAGCGCCGAATTGATTTTCGCCAAAAACGTATGTTAGAGCATAAGTCGCTGATAGCTGCAATCGTAGACCATGACGTTCGACCTTATGCACAGGTACATCTATTAGGACGATTAATTAGTGGTTTAATGGATACCGGCGCTTCCATAAGCTGCATCGGTGGCAGCTTGGCCAAAGAAATTCTTTTAGAAAACACCCCACTTAAACCAATTTCGTCAACTGTGCGCACCGCAGACGGTAAGACCCAAAGCATTGTCGGTAAGATGCGTACTTCAGTCTGTTACAATGGTAGTTCTAAACTAATAGCTTTTTACGTTATACCGTCACTGGTTCAACCATTATATTTAGGCATTGATTTTTGGACAGCGTTTCAACTGCTGCCCTCAGATTTGTCTAGCAAACCGATTTCTGCACACCTCGCAGAGGTTGACTTGCAACTATTCAGACCCTTGTCCGAATCCCAGCAAAAAAGCTTAAATGAAGTAGTTCATAGTTTTCCTTCGTTTGCCGAAAAAGGACTGGGAAAAACTTCCTTGTTGTCGCATGCGATTGATGTTGGAGATGCCAAGCCCATCAAGCAGCGACACTATCCAATCTCTCCTGCCATGGAAAAGCTTGTTTATAAAGAGCTGGATCGAATGATTGCGCTAGGAGTAATCGAAGAATCCGAAAGCTCATGGTCTTCTCCTGTTGTCTTGGTGAATAAGCCAGGCAAAGTTCGTATTTGCCTTGACAGCAGACAGGTAAATTTAGCCACGCGCAAGGACGCTTATCCTACTCCCATAATAGACGGATTGCTGAGCCGGTTGCCAAAAGCAGAATTCATATCGAGCATTGACCTCAAGGACGCCTATTGGCAGATTCCTCTAGATCCAAGCTCTAGAGATAAAACGGCTTTTACAGTGCCAGGTAGGGCCCTTTATCAATTTAGGGTGATGCCCTTTGGTCTCACCAATGCAACCGCCACCATGTCGAAACTGATGGATCGAGTAATTCCGGTTAAATTCCGAAATGAGGTGTTCGTGTACTTAGACGATTTGCTCATAGTCTCAGACTCATTTGAACGCCACCTCGACGTCCTAAAGGAAATAGCTAAATGTCTATCTGGAGCAGGACTAACTATCAATGTCCAGAAAAGCCAATTTTGCGTTAAAGAAGTGAAATATTTAGGTCACATAGTCGGCAATGGTTCCATTTCCATGGACACTGACAAAATACAGGCTATTACTGAGTACCCAGCACCACGCTCTGTGAAACAGCTGCGCCGTTTTCTTGGCATGACTGGCTGGTACCAGAAATTCATTAAAAACTACGCTTCCTTGGCTACTCCACTAACAGACGCATTGAAGCACAAACAACGCTTTGAATGGTCAGAGTCGGCTGAAAAAGCTTTTGTAGCTTTGAAAGCTGAACTATCCAAAGCCCCGGTACTACACACTCCTGATTTCGCATCCCCTTTCTATATCCATTGCGATGCAAGTCACACCGGAATAGGAGGAGTGCTCATGCAGATAAACCAAGAAGGTGATGAAATCCCTATTGCTTACATGTCCAAAAAGCTCAACAAATGCCAACGTAACTACTCTGTTACTGAAAAAGAGTGTTTGGCGGCAATTCTGAGCATAAAGAAATTTAGGGCATACGTGGAAGGGCATCCCTTCACCGTCATTACTGACATGCCTCATTGAAATGGCTAATGTCGCAATCAGATCTCGGAACGCGTTTGGCTCGATGGGCACTCAAGCTGCAAGCTTACACCTTCACGATCCAGCATCGAAAAGGGACAAAAAATGTCGTACCCGACGCTTTATCGCGTACTCATTGCGAAGACTTATCCGCCATTGACAACCATCAAGTCATAGACTTAAAATCCCCTCACTTTGAATCTGACGGTTATAAGGATCTTATTGCCAGAGTGGTTCAGAGGCAAAATCAGTTGCCAGATGTAAAAGTGAAAGATGGATTCATCTATCGCCGTTCTGAGCATGCATCCGGAGACCGGATAGCCGATGATTTGGCTTGGAAGCTATGGCTGCCAGTCGAATTGGTGCCTTCGGCCTTAAAAATGGCCCATGATGATCCGTTAGCTTCTCACGGTGGCATAAACAAGACACTCGAGAGGGTGAGGCGACATTATTATTGGCCAAATTTGGTAAATGATGTCAAAGAATATGTAAGCCGCTGCGAGACATGCAAAAGTACCAAACCATCCAACAAAGTACTTAGACCTCCTTTGGGAAAGACTGGAGAAACGCAAAGGTTCTTCCAAAAACTTTTCGTGGACTACTTAGGACCCTACCCTCGCTCCAAGTCTGGCCATATAGGCATTTTTATTGTCCTAGACCACTTCACTAAATTCCCATTTCTGAAGCCGGTAAAGAAATTCACCGCAGACGCCATATTGCCCTATCTTGAAGAAGAACTCTTCCACTGTTTCGGAGTGCCTGAAACTATACTTTCAGACAACGGCGTGCAATTCAAATCGCATGTTTTCAACAATTTGTTGCAAAAATATGGAATTAACCATTCGTATACTGCGATTTACGCGCCCCAAGCCAACGCCTCTGAACGTGTAAACCGTTCGGTTATTTCGGCAATAAAGGCTTACGTCCATCCTAACCAGTCCAACTGGGACGAAAATTTGAGCAAAATATGCTGCTCCTTGCGATCCAGTTGGCACAGCGCAGTAAACAACAGCCCCTATCGTTTAGCTTTCGGCCAGCACATGGTTACCGACGGGTCAGTATACGAACTGTTGCGAGAACTGAACTTGCTGGAGGATCGTTCTGTTTGTTTTAATAAGGACGACTCATTTGACCTCATGCGAAACAAAGCCGTGAGTGTCATGCGCAAACAGCACTCGCGCAACGAAAAAGCTTACAATTTGCGAAGTGCTGACGTATCCTTTGCTGTCGGCCAGGAAGTGTTCCGAAGGAACTTTCAGCAAAGCAACTTTGCAAAAGGTTTCAATGCCAAACTGGCCCCAACATTCCTCAAAGCTAGAATCAGACGCAAAATGGGCCAAAGTTATTATGAGTTGGAAGACTTACAAGGGAAATTAGTCGGCAAATTTCACGCCAAGGACATCAAGCAATGAGCTAATGACCCCTTGTATCTGTTAGAAGGTCCAAGCGCAGATCACCCTTGCTGACAATCATCAAGTGTGATTTCGGTCGGGGGGACTTGTAGTGGCGCTTGTCCTGCAAAACTTAAGTCCAAAGCCTAAAAGCTAGCAGTTTTAAGTCCTTCGCCTGAAAGTAGGCCACTCTAAACTGCTCCGCTCGTTTTAATTGATATCTTAGCACAAATCATAATAAATAAGAGTTTAGTTGCTGCTGGTCAATGGTAGTTAAATACTGTTCGAACATTTTTCAAATGTTAAAACTATCTTAGTATTTTTTTTTATGGAAAATATCGGATACCTTTAATCGGTAATTGTACCATTCGATAATATTCGATTAAGTAATCGGAAATACAGCCCTAGGGCCCTTATATTTCCGGGCAAGGCAAGCCGGCCTCGCCAATTACTAGCCACGTTCTTTTCCAAAATTACTCTTCAACCAAGCAGACGTGCCTGTGAACCAGAGGAAAAGTTCGGCTGAACCTAAAACTCTCGCTCCCCAAATAAAATTGCATGGAAATTTTCTCCGAGCGGACTCAATTTAAAACCGCAAAAACAATTTAAGGGTCAAAGAGAAGAAAATTCCCCTTTCTAAGGCTTGGCCAAAGTGGAAAACCTATTTTTGGAAATTTCCTTTTGGACCTAACCTACTCTTGGTAAGCTGCACCTTTTAATCGCCATCGAGAATGCGTCTGGCTCGTTGAGGCTGTCTGCCGGAGTCGACTTAGAATGAACCGAAGACTTTGCTTTTTGATTCAACAGGTTTTTGATTACTCTCTTTTCAAACAAAAAATAAAAATATAAATATATAGAAAGTTGGTTGTAGTTGCAATTGCTACCCTTATGACTCACAATGAGTATAAGGATAACAATTGAAGAATACCGTGCAAGACAAGCACGCAGGAAAGAATCCGAACTAACAAGGATTCCTTTTACTACAGGCCCGCGTAAACGTGGAGGCCAATTGTATAAAGATAAACAAAGACTAAATTATCTAAAGTATATATTATACACTAAACAACCACCACCAACTTGGCAAGAGAACGTAATATTAACAAATCAATTGGATAAATTAAAAAACAAAATCCAACAAAGAAAAGTAAATAAGAAAAACACACAAAACCCTGAGATAAATGTACAGGCAGAAAAAGAAAGTAATCAAAAGCCAACAAACAGCAACCACATTGTCATAAAAACCATACAAGAATAAAGACATATTTCGTTTTATTCTAAATAAATGAAAACTAAACAAATTAAAATTTTTTTTACCCAGTTGAAGTATAAGACTATAATAAAATGGGGTAAACCCAATCCAAAGCTACTTGCAATACAGCCAATGTCGT
>JAWNNM010003595.1:0-182955 GCA_035044965.1 Lordiphosa andalusiaca | reverse complement strand
CTATAATAGCCCCATATGGGTCGTTCAAAAAAACATTAGATGCCTCTTACATTCAGAAATGGCGCATAATGGTCGATTATAGGAAAATTAATACGAAGGGGTTTCTGTGATATTTAGTTTATATTTTCTAGGGCTTCGATCGAATTTAGCAAGGTTTCATATGTTACAATTGTTCACGAATTTTTGAATTTCCTTTTGTAGGTTTGGGTAATAGTACAGTTTTTTTATTTCTAAAAAAATTTCGTTTGTTCCTCTATGATTGTTTTTTTAATGTTCGTCTTCAATTATTTTCAAAATTTGTTCTTTGTCTGTAATGTCGTCTAAAAGATGACATGATCTTATTACTTTTAGGTTTTGATTGCATGCAAAATATTGTCTATAACATTCTTGGATCTTAACGTACAATTTAGTATCTTCGCAATGTATTGCGATGAGACCTTTTTCGGGAATTACTTCCTGCAATACTTTTAATATATTGTTCTGGTCTCCGTTTGTCGTTACGGGGTGCCTTATTTACCTTTGAACAAGATTTTGAAGGTTCGTGACTCATTTTCAGACTTTTTTATTACCAATTGTGTTTTATATATTTTATGTTTAGAACGTTTTCTGTTATTTTAATTAAGTTAAGATTATCAGATTGTGCGCTGTGAATAGTTTCACAATCGACTGCTTGGCTTGAAAATTATTGTATTAACCCTGGATCGAATTCCTAGAGATCATGGTTATCTCTATGTACTTTTACCGGCTTCTCAAGTTTCATCAAAAATATGTCAATGTTGTCGATAGAGACGGTTGTGTCGGTATCTGATACGGTAATGCATGAAGTTTCGGGATCGACTATCCTACGAAGTCCGTCTGCTAAAACATTTTCTTTGCCTTTTGTTACGTCGAAATCGTATTCGTTCAATTGAATCTTCCACCTTTGAAGTTTTAAGTTTGGTTCTTTCAAGTTGTTAAGCCATACCAATGGACGGTGGTCGGTTTTAACAACAAATTTTCGGCCGTATAAATAATAGTGAAAATACTTTATGGCCCAGAAAATAGCTAGCAGTTCCTTCTCAATAGTACTATAATTAAGTTCATGACTTTTTAGGGTACGACTGGCATAGCAGATTAACTTTTTTTTGGGCTTGGCTTTAGTCCTTCTGTATTGATAATATGTCCTAAAAACTCGATTTCACTTTTAACAAACTCACATTTGTTGATTTTGAGTTTTAGGTTTGCGTTGGCAAGACAACTTAGAATTTGTGTTAGATGCTCAACATGTTCTTCTATGGATTTTGAAAAAATGAGAATATCGTCCATATAGACCAAGCAAAAACGGTCTATGAAGGCTCTGAGTAATGTGTTCATAAGTTTTTGAAAGGTTGCTGGCGCATTTCGCAACCCAAATGGGAAATGGCTAGTCTTCAGGGACTTTTTATTACCCCGCTTTCCCCACTATTTCCCCTCGACTTCACTTCACCAAGCCATCGCAACGCCGATCTACCGATATATCGATATATCGCATTAGTACGTCTCTAAGAACCAGTGATGCTCGTGTTATCTGTTTATGTTTTGCTTATTTAATTTGTGCTAACAATGTTCGTCCGTAACAATTAACTGAACATGATTAAAGTCCTTAGGAACTAGTTCTGAGGCATATGAATCAAATGAATGTTGTATCTATCGAAATTGTACCATCGAACATCGATAAATTGTAAGAAAAGCCATTAGGTTGGCATGGGAAAATAAATTCGTTCTTTTATCTAAACGACAAGCGAGCGAACACAAATTTTTAGGAGCTTAAGACGAGCTCAAGCTGTTTGTCTACAGGAGTAGCTGAAATACCAATAATAAATAAATAAATAAGAGGTAAGTGCAAATAAGACTTTGCTTAAGAAATAGGTGTGTAAATATGTGTGGGTATAAATTAACCTAAGTCCGATTATCCGATTCTTCTACCAAGTAGATAATCTGTGTAATTTTCGTTTTATATGTTGATATCATGTTTTGTTAATTTAAATGCATAAAAATCGCTTTGAGCTGTTGTTGTTGGCGGCTGATTTTGACTGCCTATTTTGGCTGGCTATTTTGACTGCTTAGCAAGGCGATAAATTCTTTTGTTTGGAACGGACTCACTCGAATAATCCTTCTTTCAGTGCCCCTTAGATATGTGAAGGGAGTGGCCTGAGTGCCTTGTATGGCTTGTTGCCTTGTAGCTATGATCCCAGCCAAAGCGGAAGGCACGTGGAAAGCTCCCTCTCACTGGAATTCACATGGATGAGCTGGCTGCCAGGGTCCCCGTAAAGATATTGAGTGGATTTTTGGTCTAACTACAATAATAATTCCTTTTTTTATCTTCCTTTTTACCACCACTTTCCTTTGTCAAAACTCACACTTTGAAACCGACAAAATATACATATACATATACACCTTGCACAGAATGACTTGTTTTTTCACTTTTACTGGGACTTTACAAACTGGTCACCGCTGCCTTGGCACCCAGAATTGTCTCCCTATAAGCCATCAGTAACCCTAGAAGTCATTGACCGATTTCAGGGCCTTCTCATTCCACACTCCGAGGTGGGAGTGGGACATCAATATTCTGCCGACTTCCTCTCTCCTAATCCACATTCACTTCATATAACCCTCGAGTGGAAGCAATATGCCCAATCTAAAATCCGCCTCTCTCATTGTCTATTCGTCCTAGTCGGCTCTGCCTTGCACAACTCAATAATAACTTTTCTAAACCGATTTATAAAGAATTATAATGTGATTTATAAACGATACATTTAAACAAGTTATTACATGGCGACCGGGACAAGTGCTTGAACTTAAAGCAAAAAGTGAAACAAACAATAAATGTTTGATTAAAGTGACAAGTAAACTGAGTCAGTACCAAGAGCAAGCAAAATGCGCAAAAATAAAAACCGAAAACGTTTCACAATTCAACAAAAATACAACACCAAGTGCGCCACATAAAAATAAACAAAAATCAAATTGTCGCCACAACCGCTACCAGGTTGTTGGACTGCGAGAAGGAGGAAACGGTGACCAATCTAGGCTCCAGTTTTCTAAATAAGACAAGTGATGTACCAAAAAGAAGTGGCCGTCAGCACTACATAGAGTGCAAGCTAAAACACAAGTGAAAAGGGAGCAAAGCTTAAACCCCTTTGTCAACGAGGGATCCGTGTGGAGGGCATATAGGCCGCTCACTGCACCATCGATGGACAACAAATAAACAAACAAAGAAAATACGAGATTGAAGAAATACCAGCGAAAGAGGACCGGCAGCGCAGCAAGGTGCTTACATCTATAAGAAATATTTTAAAAAAACGAGAGCGTAAGTTAAAGTCGGCCCTGCCCGACTTCGAAATACCCGTTACTCAAGGCAATTAGTGTTTTATAACCTCATGCGGCTCTGATAAGTATGCAACTTTTTTTTAACTCAGCCATTTATTATCCGATCTTTATGAAAATTGTTGAGATTGTACATATTGGTCACATGCACTATACTGCAAAATCTGAGGTCGATAGCTTACAAATTGTAGGAGATATTTTATTGAGGGGGTGGGAGGGGGCGTGACCCAAATTTGAAACAAACTTGATCTGCCTACAGACAATACTAGCTTACATCTAAAATTTGGTTGCTCCAGCTCTTCTAGTCTCTGAGATCTAGGTGTTCATACAGACGGACGGACGGACAGACGGACATGGCTATATCGACTCGGCTGTTGATGCTGATGAAGAATATATATACTTTTTGATATCGGAGATGCTTCCTTCTACCTGTTACATACATTTGCACGACTTTAGTATAACCATTTTACTCTACGAGTAACGGGTTTAAAAAAGGCGATGCTGGAAATATAATTTTCTCAATTTCTTTTAGTAACCCAAAAGCGCATGCTGGGTACGTTAGTTAAGTTCATTAACCCACACGCACTCATCTTCCATTACTAAGACACACAATAAAGTGTAAACACAATCTTGTACACTTGCCTTTGTAAACTGTATTGTGTGAAACATTCATAATTCCATGCCCTCTCAAACAACACGATAATAATCTCACAAAACAAAAGTTGTGGGTAAAGCCCAATCAAAAGCGACAGGCAATACGGCCAATGTCGTAAATGAAATAGAAATTGTGGATCACACTCCACACCTATACTCCATCTATTTTCTTCTATTAATACTTGAACTGGTTGCTGCCAATACAGCACTTACAATTTATTCGATTCGTAAGAAATCAATAAAAACAAGAAAGAAAGTCGGTCAAGCCCGACTATAGCATACTCTGTACCAACGAAATTATACGCTCAGCATAAATTTTGATGCTGCAGTAGAAGCTGAAAGCAGCGCTGCTTCTGCGCTGCTAGAGCGAACAGTCTTTTGATCATAACTCGAAAACCGTTCATCCAATCGTCTTCGATAAGTTATCCTTATTACTAAATATATCTAGAGGGAACAACCCACCTATCTTTAAAACTGTAGGAGATATGACGTTTTTTCTAAATTGCGGGGGCGTGGCCAAAATTGAAATAAAATTGATCTGCCTGCAGACATAAGAAGCATATGTCCCATACATGTCAAACCTCTATCTCTTACCATCTCTGAGATCTGTGCCTTCATACGGACAGACAGACGGACGGACGGACAGACAGACGGACAGACGGACATGGCTATATCGACTCGGCTGTTGATGCTGATCTAGAATATATTTATGGGGTCGGAGACGCTTTCTTCTGGATGTTACATACTTTTGCACAAACTTATTATACTCTATGTACCTTTGGTACAGAGTATAAAAAGAGGTTTCTAAGTCGAGCCAACGACCTCGACAGAGTTTAAAATAAACCTCAAAATTTATTCATTCATGCTAAAAGTACAACATAAATAAGTAAAAAACACCTCAAATATAGTTATATTAAAGCTTCTTCTTGCTGGGATTGGCCTTAATTTCGGAGACCCGGGCTTAAGCACCAGGGTAGCCAATAGTGAGATGAGACTTCCTTGTCTTATCCGTTGGAGATACAGTGCTGGGGTGGCCGATGTTAGGTGACGGCTTCGTTGCCTGGTCCAATGGATAGGCATGTTTGGATGGTTGTGAATTCTGGTTCACAACTATCAACCCCAGTAACAAACAGCTTTATTTAACTAAATAATAATTAATTTTGTTTATTTTGCTTCCGAACTCTTGTGCGGTCTGTACCAAACTGATTCGTTTGCTAGAGCTTCTTCAGCTTCTCTTATCTTATTCTCTATGCTTTTGCTTGTACTCTGTGTACATGTAGTTGTATGAGTGCTTACAATGTAAATAATAATGTTATTTGTTTATGTAATTCCCCCACAACAAGTTTCAACAATCTTAATTGTTGAAGTACTACCAAAATTTCAGGACCTTACACATACATACATACTTGTAGTTTTAATTTGGTAATTTTAACTTTGAAATTTATATTTTCTCTTTACTTGGTCTTTGTATATTTTCTTGTTTTTATTTTCGTTTGATTTTGGGTAATTTCCTTCTTGGCTATTTTCTTGGATAGACTTATATTTAGGATTTGATTTTCCGACCTTATTGTTTTTAACGTAAATATTTTCGAAATCAGCGTTATTTTCCGTGTTTTCCTTAAGATTAGATTGTTCTTTGTTAATTTTAATTGTTTCTGATAATTTTAGCAGCTGCTCTGAGCTAAGTGAGTTATTTAAAACATCTAAAGGCTTATATTTTGTAGTTGAATGGATTGTATTGTTGTAATAGACAATTTCTTTAAATACTTTATTTTGGGTGGTATCTTCGTTTTTGGTTTCTGCGTTGAATATTCTTATGGGTTTATTTAACGTTAAGTGTAGTCTTTCAACATCTGAGTTTAAAGTCTTCTTGTAAGGAGTAGTGAAATGAATTTCTATATTATTTTCGGAAAGAAATTGCTTTGTAGAACGATATTAAATTCGTTATCTGTTACTATAAGCTGAGATTTTCCTAAGTTTTGGATTCATTCTTTTATTGCTTTTAGCAATGAAACCCATGACCTATCTTTTAGATAATGTGCGGTAGCGTATTTAGTGAACTTATCTATGGTTGTAAGATACTTGTTGTGTTTCGAAGGGGTTTCTGTGATATTTAGTTTATATTTTCTAGGGCTTCGATCGAATTTAGCAAGGTTTCATATGTTACAATTGTTCACGAATTTTTGAATTTCCTTTTGTAGGTTTGGGTAATAGTACAGTTTTTTTATTTCTAAAAAAATTTCGTTTGTTCCTCTATGATTGTTTTTTTAATGTTCGTCTTCAATTATTTTCAAAATTTGTTCTTTGTCTGTAATGTCGTCTAAAAGATGACATGATCTTATTACTTTTAGGTTTTGATTGCATGCAAAATATTGTCTATAACATTCTTGGATCTTAACGTACAATTTAGTATCTTCGCAATGTATTGCGATGAGACCTTTTTCGGGAATTACTTCCTGCAATACTTTTAATATATTGTTCTGGTCTCCGTTTGTCGTTACGGGGTGCCTTATTTACCTTTGAACAAGATTTTGAAGGTTCGTGACTCATTTTCAGACTTTTTTATTACCAATTGTGTTTTATATATTTTATGTTTAGAACGTTTTCTGTTATTTTAATTAAGTTAAGATTATCAGATTGTGCGCTGTGAATAGTTTCACAATCGACTGCTTGGCTTGAAAATTATTGTATTAACCCTGGATCGAATTCCTAGAGATCATGGTTATCTCTATGTACTTTTACCGGCTTCTCAAGTTTCATCAAAAATATGTCAATGTTGTCGATAGAGACGGTTGTGTCGGTATCTGATACGGTAATGCATGAAGTTTCGGGATCGACTATCCTACGAAGTCCGTCTGCTAAAACATTTTCTTTGCCTTTTGTTACGTCGAAATCGTATTCGTTCAATTGAATCTTCCACCTTTGAAGTTTTAAGTTTGGTTCTTTCAAGTTGTTAAGCCATACCAATGGACGGTGGTCGGTTTTAACAACAAATTTTCGGCCGTATAAATAATAGTGAAAATACTTTATGGCCCAGAAAATAGCTAGCAGTTCCTTCTCAATAGTACTATAATTAAGTTCATGACTTTTTAGGGTACGACTGGCATAGCAGATTAACTTTTTTTTGGGCTTGGCTTTAGTCCTTCTGTATTGATAATATGTCCTAAAAACTCGATTTCACTTTTAACAAACTCACATTTGTTGATTTTGAGTTTTAGGTTTGCGTTGGCAAGACAACTTAGAATTTGTGTTAGATGCTCAACATGTTCTTCTATGGATTTTGAAAAAATGAGAATATCGTCCATATAGACCAAGCAAAAACGGTCTATGAAGGCTCTGAGTAATGTGTTCATAAGTTTTTGAAAGGTTGCTGGCGCATTTCGCAACCCAAATGTCATACGCACGAACTCGTAGTGACCACTGGTAGTAGAAAACGCGGTTTTTGGGATGTCTTCCTCGCTCATTTCGATTTTGTAGAAACCTTTACCGAGGTCCAAAATAGTGAATATTTTGCAGCCACCTAACTTGTCAAAAATTTCATTTATATTGGGGATAGGGTATCGTATTAATTTTCCTATAATCGACCATTATGCGCCATTTCTGAATGTAAGAGGCATCTAATGTTTTTTTGAACGACCCATATGGGGCTATTATAGGTACTATTAGAATGCCTAATTATTCCTTGCTTCAGCATTTCTTCTATCTGCTTGTTTACTTCATTTGCATGCACTTCAGGATACCTTTAGGCTTTCGAATAAATAGGTAAATTATTTTTTGGTGTAATCTTATGTTTTATTTCACTCGTGAAAGAAAGTTTGTCGCCTTTTTTGTAAAATATTCTTGCAAAGTTGCTGAGAATCATTTTTGATTTGGGATCCAGATGATCCGTTCTAATCATTTTGATCATGTTCACTTCAGCATTATTTATTTTTTTGAGTTTAGAATAAACAAGTCCAAGGTAACGTTGTTAAGTATAATTTTGTTATCTGGGTAATTTATAATTGCATTGCAACATTTTGTCTCCATTTTGGATGACAGACATTTTCGTTAATAATACTGAAATCCGCTCCAGTCTCTAACACGGTTTTTTTTTGTATATAGGGTAGGTTTTTGGTCCCTCTGATTGAAAATGTGAGTTAACTTGGCCTATTTCCATAGGAGCAGACGCATTGTTATTATGCGAGCTATTCGTAGTAGCAGCTTGATAAGTATGAGTAGTACAGGGCTGTCCATATTCGACGGACCCATCTGACAACGCCATAACTTTTGACAGAGATGTCAGATCGCTTAATGACATACCGCGTTTGAAGCGTCAGTCCAAGCAGATTTTTACCATGGAACAATACACGCCACGCGAGCGCTCTGAAATAGTTGAAATTTACATTCAACAGAACAAGTCAATTGTGAAAACAAAATTATCATGTCCGATGAAGCCCATTTCACATTGAATGGGACCGTAAATAATCAAAATTGCCGTATTTACGCCACTGAAAATCCTCAGGAGATTCAAGAAGTGCCTCTTCATGACGAAAAAGTCACAGTTTGGTGAGGCGTTAATGCGAAAACGGTCATTGGGCCGTTTTTCTTCCAAAATGAAAATGGCCATGCTGTTACCATCAACCAGGAGCGTTATCGCGACATGATGACCAATTTTGTGATGCCAATTATTCGTCGAAAGCGTATGAGGCAGTTCTGGTTTCAACAAGACGGCGCACCACCGCACACAAGTCGCATAACAATCGATTTTCTGAAGAAATTGTTTCCGGGCCGTTTGATGTCGAAAAGTGGTGATTTGGACTGGCCACCGCGTTCGCCCGATTTGACGCCGCCTGACTTCTTCTTGTGGGGATATTTGAAGTCAAAGGTTTACGTTAACAAGCCAAGGACCGTAGAAGAGCTCAAGGACAACATTCGTGAAGAAATAGCCGCTATTTAGGCCGAAATGTTGGCGAAAACGATGGAAAATGCTGCAAAAAGGGCACAATACGCCATCAACGCCAGAGGCGGCCATTTGAGAGATATCATATTCAAAAATTGATGTAAACAAATCTACTTGGAACAAGTCTAGCCATCCTAGACCTAAAAAACCGTCAGATCCACAATTTTTAAGTTAGAGCCTCGTGGTTTAGTATACATCAAGCTAGGCCCAATATCTATCTATTCTGAAAAGTACAACCAGATCGGACAAAAAACACCGGAGTTATAAGCGAAACAGTTGAGCTGATAAGAGCACCCTACACAATTTTAGCATGTCCATAAGTTCGTCACTGTTTTCTTTTTCGCCAAAATGTTTAATTAGAATTTGTTTTAATCGGTCCCAAGAATCCACGTTTCCATACCTATGAAAAACTGGTCTTGTTAATCCAGTACATTTGTTTTTTATATAGCTAAATAAGATATTCCTAGATTGTTCAAACGATTCAAATATTGGCGTAAGTCTTTCAACTTGCTCTAGAAAGTCTGGAAGTTGATTTTTGTCTGAACCGTCAAAATCTTGTATAGTCTTTATACAATTCAAATAATGATAAAATGCCGCTGTGTGCTCTGAATTCATAGTGATGCTTGCAAAAAATAATATTATTGGATATATTAGATAAGGAATAACTTGGTGGCCCAGTAACTAAATTGGGCTTGTTATTTATTTTCGTTTTTGCAAGAAACGGGAGATGATAGTTATTTACTACGAACTCGATGATGATAATCGGGCTTGGAGTCCAAGTCAACGGTGTGCTGCCTTCTGCTTGCAGGTAATTGGTGCCGGTAAATGATCATTAAGTGACTCCTGATAATACTTTTATGCAGTCTATAGGCATTGTAGCCGGCGCACAGTGGCCGGATTGGCGAATTTGGGGTTGCAAAAATCGTAACTTTTGAACGGAAAGAGATATTTAAAAAATTTTAAGGAGACGCTGATAGAGAATTCCTATAGCTTTAAAATGAGCGTACGTCATCTTTGTAGGTTAACAGGGGGACTCGGGATCGACTGTCAAAGTTGATCATTTAATACTCTGAAAAAGTTGTATGAAAAAGTCTAGATGAATTCCTGTTATCTGAGCAGTTGTTTCATCGTTGTTGCAGAATCACTGCGATGTATTTTCATCATTCGTGTTTCTATAGCCCTGCTTCGGTCAGTCGACGTGCCCGCAACGTTCTTCTTCTTCGTTTGTTTTTATTCTTCCCAAATATTATTTACCTGTATATTAAATCGCATATATCAATGTAACGTCTAAGGGGGCAGGTTGTGGCAGCTGATTCTTTTACAATACGTTAATAAATAGACTAATACATAATACGTATGCTCCGAAACAACTGAAATCGGGTGAAATTGATGTTTCCGAGTCATCAAATCTCTAAAACTATCCAAAAATAGTGTTCACCCAAGACTTGAATGTTGATCTTCCAACTTAGATATAATAAAGTTGTTTAATGTATTTACATAAAGAATTTATGCATCTATTCAAAAAAATAAACCAATTTCAAATTGGTTTTACCGTTTGGATTTTACAGGTTCACAAAATTGACAGTTGAAACCAAAAAAATAAAAAATTCTGCACTTTGAAAAATTGTTCAACTTTGAACAACTGTAAAAACCAAACCAATTGACAAATTTCTATAAACCAAAGTTTTTTGGCCTATCTGGGGTTCCTTTTATTGAATAAAATTAATCTCCTCAAAAAAATCGACCATCAAAAATTAATTTTTGCAACGCCAAATTCGCCAGTCCGGTCACTCTGCGGCGTAATGATCATCAGCCTCTGCTGGTTGACTTACTTGCGGTAATTTCTTGAGCCATCTGGTTTTGAATGGGCTGAAGCATAGCTTTTATTGCGAAAATGTTGTGGTGTGTATTATATTTTTCATGTTTTAGAGTGGATTTTGTCCTCGTCGCCAGTTATATTAAAGCTTCTTCTTGCTGGGATTGGCCTTAATTTCGGAGACCCGGGCTTAAGCACCAGGGTAACCAATAGTGAGATGAGACTTCCTTGTCTTATTCGTTGGAGATACAGTGCTGGGGTGACCGATGTTAGGTAACGGCTTCGTTGCCTGGTCCAATGGAGGGGCATGTTTCGATGGTTGTGAATTCTGGTTCACAACTATCAACCCCAGTAACAAACAGCTTTATTTAACTAAATAATAATTAATTTTGTTTATTTTCTTCCGGACTCTTGTGCGGTCTGTACCAAACTGATTCGTTTGCTAGAGCTTCTTCAGCTTCTCTTATCTTATTCTCTATGCTTTTGCTTATACTCTGTGTACATTTAGTTGTATGAGTGCTTACAATGTAAACAATAATATATGTTATTTGTATATCTATCTATATATATATATATAAAACTGTTCAACCTGACTGACTGGTGACCGTCGTGCAGCCCAAACGGTAAGAGATAGAAGGCTGAAATTTTGACAGTAGTTTCCGTATGTGGTGAAAGTGCGTACTAAGACGGTGTTTCGGAAAATTCAGTCGGGAAATGTGGAAAATTCAAAGAAAAATGTTGTATGCAACTTATTTGTTTTTCATCTAATCAGGCTCAAATTTATTTTCAGAGATCTATATGAAAATTCAACAATGACTGCATACCAGACATCCGGAAAATTCACCCCCCAGGGTGGAAATTGGGTGGTAAAGGTTGAACAAGTTGAAATTTAGATCCGAGCGATTAGCTCCAATCTCATGGAAAATCGGCGGAAAACTGTTGTATGCAACTTTTTTGTTTTTCATCCGGTCATGCTCAAATTTATTTTCAGAGATCTATATGAAAATTCAATATTAACTGCATACCACACTTCCGGAAAATTCACCCCCCTGGATGGAAATTTGAGGGTCAGGGTTGAATGAGTTATAATTTAGTTACCACCGAATAGATCCAAACTTATTTTCGAAGTTACCCATAAAAAATAAATAAGCAAAGTGACTTTTATCTTTTGGAAAATCTACCTCCAAAGTCGGAAAAAGGGCGGAAAACTGTTGTATGCAACTTTTTTTTTTTCTCATCCAGTCATGCTCAAATTTAGTTAATAGAATAGATCAAAGATCTTAATGAAAATTCAACAATAACTGCACACCATTTTTCCCGAAAATTAACCCTTTGGGTGGAAAATGGCTGGTCAAGGATGTATGGGCGAAAGTTCCCACCGATTAGCTGCTAACTCATTTTCAAAACTACTCGCAAATAAATACGAAATAGGTAACTTCCAAATTTTGGAAAACCTATTCCTAAAGTCGGATAATGGCCAGAAAACTGCTAAATGCAGCTTTTCAATTTAAAAAAAACTTTTTGTTTTCCTTTCGATCGGATTCAAGCTCATTTTCTAAGCTCTATTTGGAAATTCCAAAAAAATTATGTTTACTTTGGTTGGTGTGTTTTTAACTTTCTCATGATTAAATTCAAATTAATTTTCAAATTTACACATACAAAAATATGGAATTTGTGAACTTAAAATAATGGAAAAATTATAATTTATTAGTCGGAAAATGTTCATAAGAATATTGTGTGAAACTTTTTAGTTGTCAATCCGAACAGGTTTAAACTCATTTGTAAAGATCTATAAATAAATTAAACAATGACTGTATGCCATTCTTCCGGAAAAGTCAGCAAACTGGGTGGGTAATCGGTGGTCATGGTTGTATGGGCGAATAATCAGCTCAAAGAGATTAGGTCCAACCTAGTTTTCAAACCTACACTTAAATAAATACGGAATGGATACCTGTTCAATTTTTGAAAACCTACTAACTAAGTCTGCTGCTTAATAAAACTGTTTAGTATTTCATACGATCAATTTTAAACTCATTTTCAAGATCTAAATGAAAATTCAACAATGACAGCTTACTATTTTTCAGAAAAATTCAGTTCGTTGGTAGAAAATTGGTTGGAAAAGTTTAGTTCCCAGCGATTGGCTTCAAACTAATCTCCGAAGTTACATACAAAAACAAGAAAGAAAGTCGGTCAAGCCCGACTATAGCATACTCTCTACCAACGAAATTATACGCTCAGCATTAATTTTGATGCTGCAGTAGTAGCTGTAAACAGCGCTGCTTCTGCGCTGCTACAGCGAACAGTCTTTTGATCATAACCGTTCATCCAATCTTCACCATTCCTTTGGCTGATCGATAAGTTATCCTTATTACTAAATATATCTAGAAGGAACAACCCACCTATCTTTAAAACTGTAGGAGATATGACGTTTTTTCTAAATTACGGGGGCGTGGCCAAAATTGAAAATAAACTTGATCTGCCTGCAGACTTAAGAAGCATATGTCCCATACATGTCAAACCTCTATCTCTTACCATCTCTGAGATCAGTGCGTTCATACGGACAGACAGACGGACGGACGGACAGACGGACATGGCTATATCGACTCGGCTGTTGATGCTGATCAAGAATATATATACGGAGATGCTTTCTTCTGGATGTTACATAGTTTTGCACAAACTTAGTGTACTCTATGTACCTTTGGTACAGAGTATAAAAATATTACAGATTTGTTATTACCAGGGCAAGAGCCTCACCATCGCCATGACATTATTGCTAGAGTTTTTAACTTAAAAGTTAAAGCAATAATGGCATTATTAGACAAAGGTGAATTATTTGGAAAATTACAATGCTTTATGTTCTCTGTAGAGTGGCAGAAGCGTGGCTTGCCACATGTTCACATTCTGCTTTGGTTAGTGAAATCAATCATGCCAGATCAAGTTGAGCCATTATTTGTGCAGAAATACCTGATCCTAAGAATGATCCTATTCTTTACGACTTTGTTAAAGCTAATATGATTCATGGCCCTTGCGGTCCACTGAACTATAAATCACCATGTATGGAAGATAATAAATGCACCAAAAAGTTCCCTCGACCTTTTCTTAAGGAAACTATCACTGGAAATGACGGTTATCCTCAGTATCGGCGAAGGGCCCCTCATGATGGTGGTTTTACAATAGAAAATAAAGGTAATATCATAGATAACCGGTGGGTTGTACCTTATAACAAGGTACATTCACGAACTTTTGAAGCTCACATTAATATAGAGTACTGCAACTCTGTAAAGAGCATCAAATACATTTGCAAATATGTAAATAAGGGCAGTGATCAAGCATCATTTGCACTCGAAGATCAAAAAGACGATTAAAATGTATGAAAGTGGTAGATACATTAGCAGTTCAGAAGGCGTATGGAGAATTCTTGCGTTTCCCATACATGAAAGATTTCCGGCTGTTTTCCAATTGGCTGTGCACTTAGAAAATGGCCAGAGAGTTGTGTTTGACCCAAACGATCAAAACCAATTACAAAGAAATCTCATGAACCCACCCAAAACCACATTAATAGCATATTTTGAGTTATGCAAAAAAGATGATTTTGCGAAAACTCTACTATATATTGAAGTACTCTCTTATTTCACATGGAATAAGAATACATTTGAGAGAAGAAAGCGCGGAGTTGATGTGGTTAATTTTCCTGGGGTTAAGAAAGATCAATCTGTAGGAAGAGTCTACACAGTCCACCCTAATAACACTGAATGTTATTACTTAAGACTTTTACTTAGACCATGAGGTACGAGGACCAACCTCATTTAAATATCTTAAGACTGTTGATGGTGTTGTATATAACACATTTCAGTTGGCGTGTAAAGCGTTGGGGCTACTTGAAGAAGACAGTCACTGGGATTTAACTATGGCAGAAGCTGCACTTTGTAAAGCTCCATTTAAATTACGGGAACTTTTGCAATAATGTTAGTATTTTGTCAATTATCTGATGCGTTAAATTTATGGAACAATCATGAAGAAAGCCTCTCGGAAGACATTATACACAACATTAAACAGAATTCAGATGGTAATATTAACCATATCATGGATAAAGTTTTTAACGACTGTCTGTGCCATATTGAAGACATAGTAATGTCTTTGGGAGGACAATGTTTGACAATTTATGGACTGCCAAAGCCAAGTAGATCTGACACAGAGCTACTGAATAGAGATTACCTCAGAGAAATTAGTTATGATATCAATAACTTGAAAGAAATGGTCAATAGTGGTGAGAATTCGCTCACTGATGAGCAAAAGAATGTTTACAGTAAAATGTTGGAGAGCATTGCTGCCGAAAAAGGCGAAATGTTTTTTTTAGATGCTCCTGGGGGTACAGGCAAAACATTTTTACTTAATTTATTATTAGCTAAAGTTCGGTTTAATCAGGAAATAGCCTTGGCTGTGGCTTCTTCTGGTATAGCTGCCACATTACTTAATGTAGGTAGGACAGCACATTCTGCATTTAAACTTCCATTTAATTTAGAAAATGCTGAATTACCTCAGTGTTCCATTTCTAAACAGAGTAATACAGCTAAAGTTCTTAAGGACTGCAAGCTCATTGTTTGGGATGAATGCACTATGGCCCATAAAGGTGGTTTTGAAGCCTTAAACAGAACCCTAAAAGATATTCGTTATAATAACCTTCTAATGGGAGGCATAACAGTTCTTTTAGGTGAAGATTCTCGTCAGACACTTCCAGTAGTAGTTCGAGGTACAAGAGCAGATGAAATCAAATCATGTTTGAAATCAGAAGATTTATGGCCTTCCATTTAAAAATTAGCACTAACTAAAAATATGCGAGTACATTTGAATGCAGATGCCACTGCTGGAATTTTTGCTCAAACATTATTTAAAATAGGTGACGGAGTTTATCCTTCAGTTGAAGGTAAAATAGTCATTCCATCTTGCTTAGGTACTCTGGTGAAGTCTATCGAGGAGCTTATTGCTAAGATATATCCTGATGTTTCCAATATCATGTCTAAGCCACTAGATTGGTCATCAGAACGAGATATTTTAACAGCCAAAAATGATAGAGCTGCTTCTATTAACAACTTATTATTAAAGTCATTGAAAAGCCAAGCAGTTGAATATAAATCCATCGACTGTATTGTTGAGGCTGAAGATGCAATTCACTATCCAGTCGAGGTATTAAATGCGTTTAGACCAGCAGAACTTCCACCACATATTCTAACTCTTAAAGTGGGTGCCCCAGTTATGTTGCTTCGCAATCTTAATGCGCCAAAACTATGCAATGGCACAAGATTGCAAGTAAAAGTGCTTCACAAAAACGTGATTGAAGCCACAATATTAACTGGCTGTGCAAAAGGAGATACGGTTATTATCCCTAGAATCCCTCTTATACCCACGGACATTCCAATTCAATTCAGAAGACGGCAATTCCCTCTTAAGGTTTGTTTTGCCATTACAATAAATAAATCACAGGGACAGACTTTAAAGCTGGCTGGCCTAAATTTAGATGAAGATTGCTTCTCTCATGGACAGCTTTATGTCGCCTGCTCAAGGGTTAGTTCCTCTAACAGCTTGATGATTTTTGCACCTGATAAAAAAACAAAGAACGTTGTTTACAAAGATGTTCTACAATAAGAATAGTGCAATATTATTATAGTGCTATTATATGGAATCTTGATTGTGGAATAGGTCTATTGGAGATACCACGTTTAAAAAAACGCGCCAACTCTTCTACCTCTGCGGTGGTGTGGAAATGAGGACTCTTATCTTAAAAATGTAAAAAAAGCTGCCGCAACCGAATGCGAGCGAAGCCGCGGGTATAAGCTAGTGCAACTGTATAATGAAAAAATCAGGTTTAGAACAGAACGATTTTACGCTGCTGATAGGCCAAAGCCAATCACTATTGTCGGATACAAAGCAAGGTAATTGGCAAAAAAAAAGCTAAGAAGGCTCGAGAACAAGAAGAGCTATTAACAAAGATACCAGAAAACAGGGGGGCTGGAAAATAGCATTATTGACACACAAAAAAGTGCTTATAGGAATTTTCAAAGATCCGACAGCTTCGATAAGTCGTAAAGAGGAAGCCAGCACCAAATTAAAGGAGATTAAGGAGGATATCGGCTATGGACTATTATATCCGATGCTCCATCTCCATAGCCTCTTGAGGTGATTAGTCTCCGGTTCGCTGAACAGGCGGAGCCAATCACTGCCAATATCCAGGTTGCGGAGGAACGCATTTCAAATGGCATAACCGGATGAATGCTATAAAGGCGGAACTGCAAGGCTTGGTACATCGAGTGGAACAGGAGAATGAGGCGGGCCAGGTCAGTGCACTGAAGGAGTAAGTGCAGAGGCTAGAGCCAAAGACCCGCATACATGGTGTCCACTTTCAGGAAGGCGTAATTTAAAAAAAAATGTCCTTTTCCCTCAGTTTCTCCATCGCATCACACCGGCACAGGCAATCATTCCAAGGATCCCATCCCAAAACTAGAGCACGTGCGGGACATGCTTCTCAGGCATGGAAATATTTGTAAGAAACAAATTAAAAACTAAATTTACATGCAATCAGGACGTGGGAAGTGCAATACAATATATTTTTGGACTTGCATATTATTAATTTAAGTATACCGACACATTACTCAGGAAATTGCAATAAACCCTTGGATGTGTTCTTTGTGAACCATCAGAATAATGCTGTTTTGTTTGATCAAATTTCCGTACCTGTCTTTTCAAAACATGACCTCATATTTCTCACTTATAATATTTCTCTTGACTATACAACCCAATTAGATATAGAGATTTTAAAAACATTGACTATGGCCTATTAGAAATTGAATTAATAAATGTGACTGGGACATATTGTTTCTTCTACCCAATGTGGACGCTCAAGTTGAGCACGCTCTATTTGCGCATTTTAGGAGTTCGAGAACGACTGTCAACAAAATGATCTTTCCGCTAAAAGCCAATATATGTGGAATAAATTTAATAATGCAATTACAAAGAGTCAATCGTGGAAAGAGATAAAAGGGTTGGGCATTGGAAAACAACAAGCTTCAAATAACTGTGATAAGGATGTTAAATAACTAAATCAACGGTTTTGATACCACTTAGTCGTAGTGCGCAAGAATTTAACTGGCTGTTGTCTCCCTTATTGCCATGTTAACGTTCTGTAGAGGAATAATGTTTATTGCTTGACACGTCTGGTTGCATTGCTTAGCTCGCCGGATGCCCCACCCCATTGCTTCTTTAAACAATTATTCTCTAAGGCCAATTATAAACTACTCCTGGAGTATCTAGAGGACAAATATACGTGTCAAGACTGCTTGCATAAAGCCGGAATAACCTAATATCAGACGGAACATATTATACACGGTAACTTGGCTCAGCTTGATGTTGTAGCTGAGACTCCGCACAATTTTTCCCTCCCTAAACAGTGCTTAACTAAACGCAACGCCATGATAATCCTAATGCGGTTATTTTTACAGATTATCCCTAACACAACAGATTGGTTTTAATACTTCATCATAGCTTCTTCAATATTCATTCGTATGCCCAAAATGATTACTCCAACTAATGTTTCATTTCAACTACGATTGCTCTGCAAACAAATTTACTTCAAATTTCATATTAAATTATACGAATTTATACCTCTGATCAAACAAGTATGGCATTTAAGAATGATGTTGATAAATCTAACAGCTATAATTGTCCTCAATTACGGACAGGCAAAAATATAAAATAATAAACAAAATTAACTTCGAGTATGGAGTAGTCCATGTACCATTTGTAAAGTTCTAAATTTATAAACTTTTACCGAGTTGTCATGGAAATTTCATAGTTTTTCATTCGCTTTAGTCATTTGGCAAATGACTTACGTGAAACATGTTTCTTGTGGCCTGTTCAAACGATGATTAATTAAGTAGATGTCTGATGTCTGATGTTCAAATCAGCAAGATCTGGGAAAGTAAAGAAATTAGTATATATGTTCATTTTCTTGAGCCGCTACAAAATTCCAACGATAGTGTATCAAATAAGCCGTAAATGACCATGTTATTACCTGAGCAACTCTTGGTACTACTTTAGCCTACTTATGTCACTAAGACTTTATCTTAACGTAACCAATGACTGCTAGAGCCGCTGATCTTCCTTCAGCGTCTGCTGTGCGTTCCTTTTGGACCGAGGTTTTGTGTCCCTGAGTAGCCACGATGACGACTCTCCCGGTAGGTTGATTACAGTTGAATAGGTTATAGCGAGTGCTATATGGGAGTACCCTGGTAATAGATGACGGACACTCCTCTCGGGATTGACACTACCGTAGCCATATGGAAGCCGTCTGGACTAGATTCACTGGTGGACTCGCGAGCCTGCTCACTGTAGAACAAAAAGGCTACGGCATACTGGGAATGTGTTTGAGTGCGCGACTAAACCATGTCGGCCGCTAGGCTTAAGCGCGTTTGCTTAAAACCTGGAGCGTTCTCTCCTAGCTCTGGTAGATGGCTTTTTACAATTGACGTGCCACAGCCGCCTGGCGGCCGCGCCAGCGGCAACCAAGTCCGACCAAATGGAAGTCGGGTGTGATTCCACGTGGTGCAAATTAGGGCAAAACCTATTTGTTAATAAATAATTTAACCTTCCATTCTCGCCATTTACTTTAATTATTCGAAGCACTCACTTTTTATTATTAGTTGTAGTTGTCACTTCCAACTTAAATAGCGATTAAACAGTTTTAGCAAACGAGGTTATGCAATCACGTGGTTACAGAATCGAACTTGGTTAGTTTAGTATAATTAAGACTTTATAATATGCACGTCTATTCAGCCAGAGCTCCAAAATTTAAAAGAAATATGAAATTGGAATCTGCGTCAGCCATGCTGCTGCTCGCGTTTGGAAAGCTCTTTAAAACAACGGGATCCTTCCAGACCTTTGTATGTTTAGAGTTGCCACCTCTGTTAAAGAGCGCTGTTAATGTCAGCCGCTCTAGGTTTGGCGCTACTTTCAAATTTTCAAGGCAGCCGTAACACCACCTTCTTCGAAGGCCTCTTAGCCGCAGGAAAGGAAAACAAGGTTGCCTTTAACCAAAGTGTTTAGAACTACCGAAAGCTTACTCGTGGGGCTCGATCACACCCTGAGATTAAAATTAGTCGGGCATTTTTACATAGACTTAAGATCTTTTGCGTGATATCTACCGATATATTTGCCTTGCAGGTTTTGTATTTCATATATCGCTGTTCCGATCTTCCTTTTAATTCTACATTTTATATAGGTGGACAATAATTTGGCATTTATTCCTTGACTCGCTTTACTCTGAGCAAAATTCTTTCTATAAACTTCCTGACCAACTACATAATTTACAGGTCTAACTCGTGTGTTGTAACATTTTTCCGCTTTCAAATGAGCTTCCAATAAATTTTCTTTAATCCTTTCATGAATTAACTGCATCTTACAATTGTGAGGTATCGTGACAACCTGATTATCCTTTATAGCTTGCAGTTGCTGCAAGAGCTTGTAGGAACTACCATGACGTGGCATAGATTGTCCAAATAAGCAAAAATATGGGGTACATTTTAAAGCTTCATGTCGGTCACTCCTCAATACACTGCAAATTTCCGACAAGTGTCTGTCCCACTGATCTTGCTTCCCTTTCAGCAGAATTCTGAGTTTGACCAAAATTTCTCTATTAACCCGCTCGCTCGCGTTAGCCTGCGGTGAGTATAAGCCAGTTCGTACATGCGTTATACCGTATTTACTTAGAAAATCTGACATTTGTGACGAAACGAACTGTTTTCCATTGTCACTATGGATGAACTGTGGAACTCCAAACGTGTGAAAGACGTATTCCTCGATAAACTGAATAATGTTAGTGCTATTTGCCTTCTTTAAAGCTTTTAAGAAAACGTATTTCGTAAAATGATCGATAGCAATAAAAATCATTGAGTTTCCCCATTTAGTACGCGGATATGGTCCTAAAAGGTCCATATAAATCCTTTGAAAAGGTCTTTCAGTCACTACTTGTTTTCCCATCGGAGGTCTCTGAATTTTATTAACAACTTTCGCTTCTTTACAACTTTCACACCCATCTACGAACTGTTTTATCTCCGTGCACATATTAGGCCAATAATATTTTTCCCTAATACGCGATAAAGTTTTTCCAAATCCAGCGTGGCACGAAGCAATTTGGTGATTGTTGTTGACAACCTGTGCTCTAAGCGTGACCGGCAACCACAATCTCCATAAACTGGCTTCATCTTCAAATTCTCCTTTTCGAAACTTTACTCTTTGATACACGAATTTGTCCGATACACACGTATCCGGTAAGACTTCTTTATTTTCTAACACTCTTGCTTTTAGCTCAGTGTATTCAGCTGACAAAAACCCCTCACTGTCGAGATCAATTTCTTTGGCCATTTGTGAGATTTCAATTTCCTCTACATATCCTCTCGATAGGGTATCTGGCACTACATGCAACGCTCCTTTCCTATATTCGATCTTGAAATCATAGGCTTGTAATTTTAAACTCCATCTTCCAAGCCTACCACTCAAATCTTTCTGAGTCATGAGCCATCTAAGACTTGCATGGTCAGTGATTATTTTAAATGGTAACCCTTCAACATAGGGACGGAACCGTTTTAAACACACTATTGCAGCCAGACATTCTAATTCTGTCACTGTATAGTTCTTTTCTCTTTTCTTTAGTTTCTGAGACACATAAGCAATTGGGTGCTCTATGCCACCTTCATCTAGTTGCGTCAAGACCCCACCTACTCCTGCTCTAGAAGCATCACATTGTATAGCAAACTCTTTGTTGAAATTCGGCTGAACTAAAACAGGAGCTGTTATCAATGCCTGTTTGAGTTTTTCTACGGCTTCTGCCGCCTCAGGTGAGATTTTGAACTTACTCGACTTTTGTAAGCTATCCGTTAATGGAGCAGCTATTTCGGCATAATTTGGTATGAACTGCCTGTAATAACCAGTCATACCTAGAAATCTTCTAACTTGCCGTGGAGTCTCAGGAATAGGAAATTTAACGATGTCTTCAACCTTGCCTGAGTCTGTTTGAAGAGTACCTTGTCCAACTATATATCCTAAGTACTTGATTTCTCGTTGACAGAATTTACTCTTTTCCACATTGATGGTTAGCTGCGCGTCCTTAAGACATTGAGCTACTTGCCTCAAAGTATTCAGATGACTTTCGAAATCAGGGTTGCAAACTAATAAATCGTCAAGATAAATGAAAACGTTTTCTCTTAAGGCTCCAGGTATAACCCTATCCATCAATCTGCTCATCCTTTGGGCAGCATTGCACAACCCAAAGGGCATTACTGTGAAATTATACAGTGGTTTCCCTGGTATAGCAAAGGCAGTTTTCTCTTTAGATTCCTCGTCTAGAGGTATCTGCCAGTAAGCATCCTTAAGATCTATTCCAGTTATGAAATAGGTATCCTGCAGTCTACTTAGCAAACCATTTATATGGGGTAACGGATACGCATCTTTCTTTGTATGCTCGTTTAACCTCCGTGAATCCATACATAGTCTATTTTTAGCCGGTTTTCTCACTAGTACCATCGGACTACACCACGGTGAATTACTTTCTTCAATCACTCCTAAGGCTAACATACGCTCTATTTCGGCGTATACTTCCTTTTGTCTAGGAGGCGATAATGGATAATGTTTAATCTTGAACGGTTCGGCGTCGCCAGTGTCTATATGGTGACGGTCAAGATGCGTTCGACCTAGGCCTAGTTTTGAAAATGATGGGAACTGTTCTATAACCTCTTTTAATCTTTCCGTTTGCTCCGCCGACAAATACTGACTTTTAATCATAGGACAAGTTTCTGGTTTAACCTTCAGTTCAGAAATCAGATTTGGTGCCACATTAAATTCTCTCCAGAAATTAACTCCCAAATACGCAGATTGTTGCAAACTAGGAACTAAGTAAAAAGAAATAGTCCTCCTTAACCCATTATAGCCAACTTCCAAATCCACCGATCCCAAAATAGGTTGTCTTTTACCCTCGGCTGTGCTTATCGTGCTTTTCATTTCCTTCACTGATAATTTCAATTGCTTTATTAATTCCTGACATCCTTTTCCTAAAACGCTAACGGACGCACCCGAATCAAGCAGACCAAAAACTTCTTCCTCTCCTATTAAGATTTTGGCATAAGGTCTATTGTCATTGTTCATCTTACAAGTAATTACTTCTAGTTTCTTACGGAACTTAACTCTTTGCTTATATCGATCTCTGCACTTCAAAATTTTCTTTGAAACTTCAGTTTTACTTAAGTTGCTAGATAACTGTTCCAAACGGATGGAATGTAATGCACTTAAATCAAATTCCTTATTCTGACTATTACTTAATATGTTTGACTTCAATTCTGGGGCTTGATTCTCGAACGAGAGATCCCCTACTCTATCTCGCTCGGTTACTTGTTTCCCTGGTGCTTGGGACAGGTAACCGAAGTAACCTTCTTCTCGCCACAACGGTAGCAGAACGAATTTCTTACTTCAGAAGGACAGTCATAAAAAGCATGTCCAATAAGATCACAATTCCAGCACCTGTACTTGGAAGTGTCCGCTGGAGACTTTTGACGCTTTTCGAATGCCTTAAACGCGGCTACCTCTTCTTCCTCCTGAATCTCTAATGAATTTCCGACCCCTTCATTAAACTCTAATTCGCTGGCATTTTTTCTGTGAGCCTGGTGTAACCGTCGACTATTCTTTTGTTCAACAAAAGCTTCAGCCTTTCGAGCTGCAGTACGCAGATGATCTAAGCTGAAGATGTCTTGAGGGAACAGAAGATTGCTTAGGGATTCTTTTGCATTACTCTTGATTAGATCCGTTAATCGGTCGTCACTTAACGGTTCGCGCAGCCGTGAATTCATCATCACCATTTCAGTATAGAATTCGTCAAATGATTCTTTAGATTGCTGATGTCGTGCTAATAATCGCAATAATTTCTCTGAGTCATTCTCAAAGGTATGAAACTTTCTTCTTATCGCTCCTTTTAGTTCTGAGAAAGTAGTATCCGGTCTTTGTTTAAGATAAAACCAAAACCATTTTTCTGCTTTACCTCGCAGCAAAACGTGAAAGTCTGCTATGAGCTGCGCTTCCGAACAGTTGCGTCTAGCCATCAGAGTTTCCACTTTAAAAAGGAATTCAGCTACTTCCTCATTACCATCAAAAGTGATGTTCCATCGATCTATTCTAGCTCTATCGTGCGTGACGGTATTTGACATACCAGAAGTATTAAGACTACGAACCTGGTTACCGTTCAACGCCTCATTAAATCTTTGATCCAAATTCCCAACAGCTCCTATAGACTGTCGTGGCCTTTCTGAACGTACGACTTCAACTAAGTTTGACATTTCTCTCAGCATTGTGTTGTGATTGGCAGTCAACACTCTCTCCAGCATAGCCGGCAAGCTTTCTGCCCCTCTATCTTGATCTTCATCGATTCTATCGTGCCTTACTTCTTGTGAATCTATAGCTCGGTTTACTCCCGTGGCTTGACTGCGTAGTCTCATAGGACTATGCACCCTTCTACGTGTTTCGTCTTGAACTTCTAGATCTTCATCAAACGTATAATTAATTTCGTGCCGATTCACTTGTGAACTTTTTGTTTTTCTCCTTCTACTTCTCATATCCTTATCAATCGCTTATTTCAAATATTTTTCTTTCCTTCAACTTTCAATTACATTTCAGGGCATACAGACGAACTCGATAAACTTGGCCTCGAAATAAAAAAACCCATTACCGTAATAATATAATTTTTTCATCAAACACAATTTACACTTCAGTGTGAACCATATGGCAACCTTCAATATCGATAGGCTCGAGATTGCAAGGGACTCATGTGATAACACCTTGGCTAGGTACTGGATAGCATCAATGATATCTATCTATTAAATATTCACTGGACATATCCTAGTTACTCGACATATACTCACTCTAAGATTTACCTGTCGCAATAAAGTGACAGCGTTAATCGCCGCCGCCTTTAGACTTACAGATATTTTTATAGACTGAAGAAAACCAACTATTGATTTCAATTACTTACAATCGCAACAGACGTACTCAATTCAAGAGCACTTACTATCTGGACTGACTTTCAGTAAAGGAAACGTTCACGAAAGACAAAACATAAACGTGATATTGGCTTTATATAAAGTATAGCCAATGCTTTTGGCATTAAACTTTCCTTTACATAGTGCCACTTCCGTTGGGCGCCATCTATATGATACCACTTAGTCGTAGTGCGCACGAATTTAACTGGCTGTTGTCTCCCCTCTTGCCATGTTAACGTTCTGTAGAGGAATAATGTTTATTGCTTGACACGTCTGGTTGCATTGCTTAGCTCGCCGGATGGGGTGGGGTTCTTTAAACAATTATTCTCTAAGGCCAATTATAAACTACTCCTGGAGTATCTAGAGGACAAATATACGTGTCAAGACTGCTTGCATAAAGCCGGAATAACCTAATATCAGACGGAACATATTATACACGGTAACTTGGCTCAGCTTGATGTTGTAGCTGAGGCTCCGCACAATTTTTCCCTCCCTAAACAGTGCTTAACTAAACGCAACGCCATGATAATCCTAATGCGGTTATTTTTACAGATTATCCCTAACACAACAGATTGGTTTTAATACTTCATCATAGCTTCTTCAATATTCATTCGTATGCCCAAAATGATTACTCCAACTAATGTTTCATTTCAACTACGATTGCTCTGCAAACAAATTTACTTCAAATTTCATATTAAATTATACGAATTTATACCTCTGATCAAACAAGTATAGCATTTAAGAATGATGTTGATAAATCTAACAGCTATAATTGTCCTCAATTACGGACAGGCAAAAATATAAAATAATAAACAAAATTAACTTCGAGTATGGAGTAGTCCATGTACCATTTGTAAAGTTCTAAATTTATAAACTTCTACCGAGTTGTCATGGAAATTTCATAGTTTTTCATTCGCTTTAGTCATTTGGCAAATGACTTACGTGAAACATGTTTCTTGTGGCCTGTTCAAACGATGATTAATTAAGTAGATGTCTGCCTTGTGATCAGCACGATCTGGGAAAGTAAAGAAATTAGTATATATGTTCATTTTCTTGAGCCGCTACATAATTCCAACAGTGTTCCAATAGTGTATCAAATAAGCCGTAAATGACCATGTTATTACCTGAGCAACTCTTGGTACTTTAGCCTCTTATGTCACTAAGACTTTATCTTAACGTAACCAATGACTGCTAGAGCCGCTGATCTTCCTTCAGCGTCTGCTGTGCGTTCCTCTTGGACCGAGGTTTTGTGTCCCTGAGTAGCCACGATGACGACTTTCCCGGTAGGTTGATTACAGTTGAATAGGTTATAGCGAGTGCTATATGGGAGTACCCTGGTAATAGATGACGGACACTCCTCTCGGGATTGACACTACCATAGCTATATGGAAGCCGTCTGGACTAGATTCACTGGTGGACTCGCGAGCCTGCTCACTGTAGAACAAAAAGGCTACGGCATACTGGGAATGTGTTTGAGTGCGCGACTAAACCATGTCGGCCGCTAGGCTTAAGCGCGTTTGCTTAAAACCTGGAGCGTTCTCTCCTAGCTCTGGTAGATGGCTTTTTACAATTGACGTGCCACAGCCGCCTGGCGGCCGCGCCAGCGGCAACCAAGTCCGACCAAATGGAAGTCGGGTGTGATTCCACGTGATGCAAATTAGGGCAAAACCTATATGTTAATAAATAATTTAACCGTCCATTCTCGCCATTTACTTTAATTATTCGAAGCACTCACTTTTTATTATTAGTTGTAGTTGTCACTTCCAACTTAAATAGCGATTAAACAGTTTTAGCAAACGAGGTTATGCAATCACGTGGTTACAGAATCGAACTTGGTTAGTTTAGTATAATCAAGACTTTATAATATGCACGTCTATTCAGCCAGAGCTCCAAAATTTAAAGAAATATGAAATAGGAATCTGCGCCATGCTGCTGCTCGCGTTTGGAAAGCTCTTTAAAACAACGGGATCCTTCCAGACCTTTGTATGTTTAGAATTGCCACCTCTGTTAAAGAGCGCTGTTAATGTCAGCCGCTCTAGGTTTGGCGCTTATTTCAAATTTTCAAGGCAGCCGTAACAGTTTGTTTATTGTCAAGTTCCAGATGTTACCTGCGATCAGTATTTGAACAGTGTACCTGATAGACTCTGTGGTGGTAGCTTTGGTTTTGCGTGTGTTAGCCAATGTGGTGGTTATTTGTGTGTATTGTGATATTTATTAGTTTAGGTCTATAGGTTCATACTGATTATTATGGCAGCGGCGAAGCGCGTCGGTTTATATGCTAGTCTATATATATAAAGTTGTTCAACCTGACTGACTGGTGACCGTCGTGCAGCCCAAACGGTAAGAGATAGAAGGCTGAAATTTTGACAGTAGTTTCCGTATGTGGTGAAAGTGCGTACTAAGACGGGGTTTCGGAAATTCGGTCGGGAAATGTGGAAAATTCAAGAAAAATGTTGTATGAAATTTTTTTGTTTTACATCTGATCAGGCTCAAATTTATTTTCAGAGATCTATATGAAAATTCAACAACGACTGCATACCAGACATCCGAAAAATTCACCCCCCAGGGTGGAAATTGGGTGGTAAAGGTTGAACAAGTTGAAATTTAGATCCGAGCGATTAGCTCCAATCTCATGGAAAATCGGCGGAAAACTGTTGTATGCAACTTTTTTGTTTCTCATCCAGTCATGCTCAAATTTAGTTTCAGAGATCTATATGAAAATTCAATAATGACTGCCTACCATTTTTCCGGAAAATTCGCCCCCTTGGTGAAAATTTGGTCGCAAAGGTTGTAGGGGTTGAATTTTAGTTCCCAGCGACTAGCTCCAAATTTAATTGCAAAGTTACTCATAAAAAAATTTAAGCTACGTGACTTTTTAATTTTGGAAAATCTAACCCAAAGCCGGGAAATGGGCGGAAAATTTTTACATGGAACTTTTTAGTTTTTTTTCCGATCGGGTTTTAACTCAAAGATCAAAGATCTTAATGAAAATTCAACAATAACTGCACACCATTTTTCCGGAAAATTAACCCTTTGGGTGGAAAATGGCTGGTCATGGATGTATGGGCGAAAGCTCCCACCGATTAGCTGCTAGCTCATTTTCAAAACTACTCGCAAATAAATACGAAATAGGTAACTTCCAAATTTTGGAAAACCTATTCCTAAAGTCGGATAATGGCCAGAAAACTGCTAAATGCAGCTTTTCAATTTAAAAAAAACTTTTTGTTTTCCTTTCGATCGGATTCAAGCTCATTTTCTAAGCTCTATTTGGAAATTCCAAAAAAATTATGTTTACTTTGGTTGGTGTGTTTTTAACTTTCTCATGATTAAATTCAAATTAATTTTCAAATTTACACATACAAAAATATGGAATTTGTGAACATAAAATATTGGAAAAATCTAATTCATTAGTCGGAAAATGTTCGTAAGAATATTGTGTGAAACTTTTTAGTTGTCAAACTCATTTGATCTATTAATAAATTCAACAATGACTGCATGTCATTCTTCCGGAAAATTCAGCAAACTTTGTGGGTAATGGGTGGTCAAGGTAGTATGGGCGAATAATCATCTCAAAGAGATTAGCTCCAACCTACTTTTCAAACCTACACTTAAATAAATACGGAATAGATACCTGTTCAATTTTTGAAAACCTACTAACTAAGTCTGCTGCTTAATGAAACTGTTTAGTATTTCATACGATCAATTTTAAACTCATTTTCAAGATCTAAATGAAAATTCAACAATGACAGCTTACTATTCTTCAGAAAAATTCAGTTCGTTGGTAAAAAATTGGTGGTCAAGTTTGTAGAAAAGTTTAGATCCCAGCGATTAGCTTCAAACTTATTTTCGGAGTTACATACAAAAAAACGGAGTACGTGATTTTACAATTTTGCAAATCTTCCCACAAAGTTCAACTGTTGTATCAGCTTGATTTTTATGGTTTTGGAAAAGCTTTTATGTCTTCCATTCGATCGAATTCAAAATAATATGCAGCAGCGAACAGCCTTTTGATCATAACTCGAAAACCGTCCATCCAATCTTCACCATTGGCTGATCGATATCTTTATTACTAAATATATCTAGAAGGAACAACAAGAAAACTGTTGGATATATGATGTTTTTTCTAAATTGCGGGGCGGCAGGGGGCTTCGACAAAATTGAAAATAAACTTGATCTGCCTGCAGACATAAGAAGCATATGTCCCATACATGTCAAACCTCTATCTCTTACCATCTCTGAGATCTGTGCGTTCATACGGACAGACTGACGGACAGACGGACATGCCGGACATGACTCGGCTGTTGATGCTGATCAAGATTATATATACTTTATAGGGTCGGAGATGCTTTCTTCTTGATATTACATACTTTTGCACAAACTTATAATACTATGTAACTATGGTACAGATGGGTTTCCATAAATATAGTTTTAACTTTTTTTGGGTGTAAATTGGTGGGGTTATTTGTCAATTTTCGTACGATTAGCTGCTCATTAAGGCTACACAAACAAAAATATGGATAAAATAGTACAGAGTATAAAAACCAGAGAAGAAGAGAAAGCTAAGAGCGAACGCAAGGAGCCAAGCACAGAGCGCACAAGTCGAGAACCAATTTTTAAATGTGTGGATCAGGAGCTTGAGGAAATGCGGATGATGGCATGCATCTATTAGAGATACCACTTTAAAAAAAACGTACCAACTCCTCTACCTCTGCGGTGGTGTGGAAATGAGGACTCTCATCTTAAAAATGTAAAAAAAAGCTGCCGCAACCGAATGCGAGCGAAGCCGCGGGTATAAGCTAGTCTGTATATATAAAATAGTTTGTCCTCACTGATTGGCAATCATCGCACAGCCTAAACGGTATGAGATAGAAGGCTGAAATTTGGACAGAGGTTTCCTTATGTGGTGAAAGTGCGTATTAAGATGTGGTTTTGGAAAATTCCACCCGGAAAAGCGTGGCAAAAGTTTGTATGGCGAAGATTTTATTTTTCATCCGATTGACTCGAAACTCGGTTTGTAAGCAATGTATGCGAAATAATTGGACACGTGTTTTCCCGATTTCGGAAAATCCGCCGACAAGGAAAATTCCCGGAAAATTGGAGATGAACAAATCTATTTTTCACCCGATTGGCTTGAAATCCGGTGATTAATAAATGATTAATAAATAAACTAATAAATTGTTGCACCACTTAAAAAAAGCAGAGTTTTTGGTATTATTTAGATGGTTAAAAGCAGGGTTCGGAATTGCCCGCTTTGCCCCCGGGCAGCTTGCCCTTTGCCCGGGGCAATGAGCAACAGTTTGCGGGCAGCGAGCCACCAACTGCCCGCTGCTCGCGGGCTAATGTCCTCAGCCCCGAGCCGCGGGCATTTTCTGGGGAGCTGCGGGCTACTCCGGGCCCGCTGCCCGCGAACTGTGGCTCGTTGCCCCGAGCCGCGGGCAACAGTTCGCGAGTCGCGAGCCAGTGGTTGCCCTTTTGAGCCGCGGGCAAAGAGCGATTCCGAACCCTGGTTAAAAGATACATCAGCTGTACAAATTCCGTGGTAGTGTCAAATCAAATGGGAGTACAAATTTATGAAATTTGTAATGAATAAGTACGTTAAGTTTTAATAATTTTCAGTCAACGTTGCTTGATAAAACGGGATATAGGACCAGATATTTCATTATTTATGTTTCAGTATTTCTGCATATAACTCGTCAACCAATAGACCTATTGACTTGAAATTTGATGTCCATACCCTCCAAGATAATAGCTACAATCCCTGATTCAAAATATTCATAAAACTCCTGGGGCTCTTTTCCCAGGCTTATTCGGCTATCCCCTTTGCATTTATTGCCTGCCAGATTGGCCAAATCGACCACTGTGCGTATCTGGGAAACCTATTAAAACTTGATTTGAAAATTTTCATTCTCTCAATTCAGCCGAGTATTTTTTAGATTTTTGCCGACTTTCTTCTTTAAATTTGTATTTTTACTTTAAATTAAGATGCCAGTTTTTCTACCTGACATTCGATGCCCTTGAAAACGACTAATTTGCGTTTCCTGATCTTCCTTCTTCCTGGGCTTCGAACTCTGTTCCGACTAATTAAGACAGATCCAGATTGAAAAGCTGGGAAATGTCTAGTCTCCAGGGACTTTTTATTACTCCTATTTCCCATCGACTTCACTTCACCAACCCATCGCAACGCCGATCTACCGATATCGATATACCGCATTGGTACATCTCCAAGAACCAGTGATGCTCGTGTTTTCTGTTTATGTTTTGTTTATTTAAGTTGGACTAACAATATCCGTCCGTAACAGCACACTACGGTTTGGACGGCCTCGACGGATTACCAGGAGTGGAAATCGGACTGCGCTGTCTGCTTTAAAGGCGCCAACGTAGGCTTCCGCCCACACCCTAAGATTCTTCTTCTTCGTTCATTCATGTTAGCCGGGCAATAAATAGGTCTCCGTCAAAGCTTTAGATCCTTGGCGTGAAAGATTCCTAATGGAACACCTTGCAACGTCTCCAATTCATACAGGCTGTTCCCCACAGTTTTAATGATGCGACACTTGACGTACTATCGGCAGAACTTGGCGTTGACGTTTTTGCGGAAGTCGCTGAGTACGAAGTTTCTCTAGTATACCTTCTGTCCAGGTAAGTATTTGATCGAGCGTGATTTTAGGATTTACCGCTTCTCCGCTCTCTCATAGGCTTGATGCAGTGTCTCCTGGATTCGTGATCTATATATTTCCTCCTCTCCGTATGGGTCAGCGGCGCTATGGCAGCGTCATTCAGTGCCCCAAATCTGCGAGCCAGTCGGTAGTCACTCCCGTTGAGAAAAATATGTTGTCCAAACATTGCGAAAAATGGTGACACACCGGTTCCTGCATGAACAGCGCTGCATAGTGCGGCCTGAATCTCGGAAAGTTTCTCGTCCCACGTCGATTGTTCCTCGCTGACATGAGTGCAGATCGCCGCCAGCACCGACTGATTCACGAGCTCTGACGCGCTTGCTTGTGCTCCAATGCTCCAAACACTTGCGAGACGAACTGTTTCGCATTATCCGTGTGTAATACTAAAAATAAAATAAATAAAATAAAATAAAACTGTGTCAGCCGTGCCAGAGTCTTCGCTATGCCGCCATGCATCCTTTTTTCTCCTTCATGCGTCTGCTTTATGAGAGTACTGGTAATCGCCTCTGGTATCCACAGCTTCCACAGAAACTCCTCTGTATCCTCATGGGCAAAATGCATACGCTTAAACAATAGGGCATCTTCGACCCTGAGATCTGGAAATTGATCTTTTTGATCTTCCACTAACTTTACCCCTATTCCTCGCTGTCAAATTCTGTGGTCTCAAAATCCAGTAGATTCAACTCCTCTACGTCGAAGGGACGTGAGAGCAAAGTTTCCGTGAAACTTTTTGGAGTAAACGCTTTCATGTTCAACTTTTGAAGATCCTGATTTAATACTAGGTTGTTGGCATCTACACCTTTATAACCAAATATTTTATAAAGGGAGATTCCCAAAGCCTTAATTTCTTTAATGCCACTTAATTTCAAATGCTTTATCTTATTGAAGAGAAACAGTCCATTATTAATATTCCTGTTATGAGTGAGCTCAGATTTGCTGGTATCAATCAGAACCCAGGCAACTCCAGCCGGATCCCTATAATAGAAGAATTTTTGTTTTTCAATATTTACATTCGCATTTTGCATACTGTCCATTTGCTTATCTGTATTTTGAGTCACTGCCTGTTCACCATCACTCGATTGTGTGTTTACTTGGTTTACTAAGTCTGTTGCTTTATTTATCGTCACCCTGTTGTTTTCTGCTTCTACCGTTACTTCTCCTGTTTCGTCTTCACTACTACTCACGGAAAGTTCCATGTCGTCTTCCTTCATTTCATTGTTTCTCACTCCTCTCTTTGCCTTCGTCATTTCGGTAGCGTCACTTCTCGCCATTTTAGAGAAAGAACCGCAATCTTTATTTACAGCTATGAGCTCAGCCAACATATTTTTTGCTGCTGCTGAACTGAAGTCTTTCTTGTCCACCTATTCTTTTTGCTTAATTTCCCTGCTAACTTTTTTAACTCTTCACTCTTATCTTCCTGATCCACACTAACATCTCTAAATTGAAAATCACTTAAGCCAACATTCTTCGAAAAAATATCAAAATTGTCAGCTTCTCTTTTGCTGGTTGACGCCGACTGATCGGCAGCAGCCATCGCTGCAGCTTTTCTCGTTTTAACCACTTTAGCCTTTAATTTGATTGTTAAATGCCGGAGACTTACCCGAGGGTAAGCCAAAATTTTATTGCTGCTGATCCTTAGCACACTGTAGAGCCCAAAGAGGAATGATGAGATTTTAATTCATGTGGCAAGCTATTCTACAGGCGAACAGCATATATAAAGAAGTGTCTTTCTGACCCTTTTTTGACATTGACAACAAAAAAGGTCACACTGGCTGTTGTCGATAACTAATCAAATTCAAATTAGTAAACTTGAAAGCAAATTTTTTCAATCTCTTGGCTTGCGGTCAAATATATATAGTCTTCTGTAAATAGTAGGACAGCATCCATTTGGGGCACCCTTTCAGCAGATTATTCAAATAGAAAAATCATACAAATCTTTTCAGTGCAGTCATTTTAAAGACGTCCCATTTTATGTTGCGTTTGTATTCATTGCAGAGGGTAATCAGGTGTGATGTCTGTAGCGCAAAGATGGAAGCACATCCATACGTACTTATATTCATCATCTTTACGAGCCGAGTGGACTTAACCATGTCTGTCTTTCCGATAGTCTGAATCTATTCATACAAATAACAATCATCTTGTTGCTTGAATAGCCAAGGATTTAAAGAGGACCCAAATATTGGGCAGTTTAAAAATCAAACAGCTTGCATTTTACACTGCGAAAAACAATTTTTATTAACAAAATTAAAGCATAGATTAGAGAAAATTGCTTTTTAATCATTGCAATGATTAAATGAGATACATGCAAAGTGCACAAAGTAAGATATGAGACATCCATTCTGATTAAATTCAGGCCAAAAATGTAAGCAAACACAGCAGCCATAGAAAATTGCTGTCTGGCCGTAATTGTTTCTACCAAGTACAATTATGCTAGCTTCTCTGCCGCTAGCAGCAATTTAGTGTGCGGCGAATTCAGCACACGCCCGTCTCGCTCTCACCTATTTCGATTCCCATAAGAGCAAAATTGTTAGAAACTATCGGTAGAAATCAAACGTGTCATTCCAGCCTTAGTGATTGTTATTTTAAGAAGTAATATTAATGCTCTTAAGCTGGCATAGTCAGTAAGGGAAAGATTGTATATTTTGTAGGTATAATAAGAAATGCTTTCAGTTCGTATTTTTTTAAAACATACCTAGCAACGTCATTAAATACAACTTTTAGTCTTTGCTTACTTTCAGCATTACTTTGTCCAAAAAGCCCGACTCCATAAAATAGAGACGGTGTTAAGTATGTTTTAGTTATTTTAAGTCTGAGGTTTCCAAGTACAAGGTGTTGGGTCAAGTACAGAGTTGGGCAAATTTTAATTGATTAACAATTAAAAAATTAACAATTAATTCATTGTTAGTCGCACCTATCGCAGTTAATAATTAATTAACTGTAATTGCAATATTTTGTGATTAACAATTGATTAATGTCTTACTAAATGCTTCGATAATTCTATTTGATTATCTCCAATATATAGGCTATGAAGAGTCCTAACATCAGTGTCTTTTGAAAATAATAAAGCATTTAGACTTTAAAGGATTAAATCCAAGTCCCTGATATACAATTGGACGTCTTCTGCATACATATGGACATTACATTTAGACATGATACTTGGGAGATCATTCGCATACACAGAAATCAATAATGGAGAATTGAGAAACCAAACAATTTGCTTAACTTAGTGCATAATACATTATGATTGACAGTGCCAAATGCTTTGCTGTAATCAAGCAGTGTCAGACATGTGACATGCCCATCGTCTAATTTGTTTCGAATGTCATCCGATCCTTTTAGTATTGTAGTGATACAGCTTTGATTTTTCCTGAATCCTGACTGATTCCGGCTTAAATAGTTGTGCGAGACAAGGTAATTGTTTATTTGGCTAGCCGCAAGGGATTCGAAAACTTTCGATAAGTATGGCAAGATAGATTTCGGCTTCTATTCAATTTTTTGTTTAGGAACTGGAACTATTTTCGCTACTTTCCTCATTTCAGGAAACGTGGAGGTAGTGAGGACAGTATTCAGTATTCGACTCATTTTGACACTAAATCAGCGATGTTCTCCCATAGACCTCAGGGGCCGAGCGCAATCGGCTATTACACGCACTCGAGCCGATCGCATGCCGAAGTCGGGCATTTGAGCGTAAGCAGCGCTCTTTTTGTCTCGTCGACTGCCGACGAGTTCGTTATTCAGTCCGTTATGCTGTTACTCTTCAGTGCGTGCTCGCTTGTTGTTGTTACCACCAACACAACAATAACGACACCACCATATATTATTGCATAGCCCAGCCGATGAAGATGAAATGGACAGCACAGAATACACACTCACTTTTTGGCCTCGCTCCTCTTGAACATCGCTGCACTAAATTGAAAAGTTCAAGCTCGCTCGGCCTCCCAGTCGGATTTGGCGGAACGTGGTTCCCAAAAGAATGCCTTCTAGCACACTTCTTTTTACAAGGAAGAATGCACTACCAACTTTTGCTATTTGAAAGAAGGCATATAATCTGTATGAAAACTGATGCACGTTCCTTTTGGCAGTAGGTTAGAAGCGAAGAAGACTGCGCAACATGCAAACGTCCCTTCTAATGGCACGCATGCAGCACCTGTGCTTTTGGAAACCGAATTCGAAGTGACACCCGAACCATTGACGATCGTTCGGTTTTGCAAAACATGTTCTTTTTGCCGTATGTTGGAAGGCACAAAATCGGCATAGCATGCAAGCGTCCCTTCTAATGGCACGCAAACTTAAGTTGGAAGGGAGAGCCGAGCGATTTTACGAAGTTAAACCAACAACAACAACCCATGCAAACGTCCCTTCTAATAGAACAGTTCCTGCTGCGTTTCGCCCCTGTACAAAAGCGAATGGGAGATTGCAGGTTTTTGCAACTACTTCTTAGTGGCAAAAGTTGTATACGAGATGTGCTTCTGGCACGCATTCATGACCGACTGGGCTGCCCTCTTTTTACACCGTTACACACACACGCGTAAATATTGCCAAACGTTTTGCTGTGTGTGTGTGTGTCTAATTGACTCTCCCAGTAGGACATGAATGCGTGACAGAAGCACATCACGTATGCTTTTGGTTTCGAATCCTGCTCTACTTCCGCTGCGCCACCCAGTCAGTTGGTAGATGAGTGGATGGTGGGCGATATTGTGTGGTCTGCACACTGCTTACCGACCGTCCTTAGTTGTAATTTACTGTAATTTTACAACAACAGCCGAGTCGATATAGCCATGTCCGTCTGTCTGTATGAATAAACAGATCCCTGAGTTGGTAACAGATAGAGGTTTGACATGTATGGGACATATGCTTCTTTTACTTGCAGGCAGATCAAGTTAATTTCAATTTTCGGCACCGCCCCCGCAATTTGAGAAAAACGTCATATCTGCCACAGTTTTAAAGAGAGAAGGGTCGTTTCTTCTGGACATGTTTTCTAGTTAAAATTATTTATCGATTTGCCAAAGGAATGATAATCGGATGAAAGGTTGTCGAGATATGAGCAAAATTCAATTTTTTTGATTTTTTTAGCTTGGGGGAAAAAAATAGCGAAATTTCTCAGAAAACTGCTTATTTATAATTTTTAAATCAAAACAACAGAATCTTAGGAAGCAGAATTAAACAATAGTTTTGGTCTTTCGAGATGGTTGTTCAACTCAGCTTACGTAAAAACAAATTTGGTTTGAATAGGCTAATTAATGTGGCTGTAGAACCTAGAAATGTGAACAAAACTCGTTCTACACACGTTAATGCAAAATTCTCTTAAACATGACGTGCTGCGCGAAAACGGACAATTTATTTGATTTCTGCTTCCGTATATACATTAGGAACGATTGCTATCTTCTCAGGTTAAACAGTTAACTTTTTTTGGTAAGCTTGCGTTATTTCTAACTCCAAACAACCAACAACTAATAGTTACAAATCGATATTCAAGTCAATCGGGTAAAAAATAGTAATTAGCATTCAGAGCTTTCCAATGGCTTTCCCACCCTACGTGCCAATTTTCACACATCGGACAATGGCATTGTTGCCGCGTGAACCAAAGTGGCAGCCCCGCGGCGTAACAGCAGCCGCTAACGTAAGCAGCAAACCAAACAGCTGTTTGGCGGCGAGCAAGATGACTTGAGAATTAGCATAGGAGCGAATTGGGAGAAGCCGTTATATCAAAGAATATACCTTGCGGTAGAACTTGTCCCACCGCCAAGAGTAAGAGACATCTTTAGAGTCCGCAGATCACAGCACACCAATGTCGATCCACCAATAATTGTAAAATTGGAAACCACGAGGGAAAAAATCTGCCTTCTTCGCGCACTTGGTGATTACCGGCGTAAGTCAAAGTCATTACTATGTATTGGGCTGTTGGGATTTAAGTCGCCGGCAGTTTTCTATGTAAATGAGCAGCTATCCAGAGAAAGCTTTCTTATCTTTAAAGAAGCAATGCGCTTGAAAAAGCATAAGTCTCTGTCGGCTGTGTTTACTCGCCGTGGGACTGTTCACGTCAAATGTAATGGGAGAGACGATATTTTTCGCATTGAGCGAATCGAAGAGCTTTTGTCGCTCTTACCTGCTGAACCCCCTTCTTCTTCAGCTACTGAGTCTCACCTTCTCGACTCCCACCCTCCTTCTGGTATTCTCCCTGATGCTCTCCCCGATGCTCTCCCTGATCCCACCTATGATGCTCGCCCTGATACTCCGGATGCATCAACTGAAACTCCAGCTGGCTCTGGGGCTTCAATTGATAATTTTCGTTAAAAGCTTTGTTGTTCTTTTAATTGCTCTCCCAGTCAATGTGTTCCCAGTAGTTTTTAAGAGTATGTTTAGATTTAAGTGTGCCTCTTTATTTCTCAAGCGTGCGTTCCTAATTTCAATTTCTCTTCATTACAATGCAGGTCAATACAAATAGCTGTATAGCGAGCAGTCTGATAAGAATATTATGTAAACAAAAAGAAGGTTTAAAGATAGTTCATTTAAATGCTCAAAGTTTACGTAAAAAGATGGATGAGTTTAGGCAAATATTTGTAAATTCAAATGTAGATATTATATGTGTGTCCGAAACATGGTTTGTGTGTAACTCTAGTGATGTCTTATTTCAGTGTGATGGTTATTCGCTGTACAGATCAGATCGGGTGGGCCATGCCGGTGGTGTGGCTATTTATGTGAATACGAAACTTAGCTGTAAACTCATTCGCAGTAATCCGGTAGAAAGTCCAGTCGAGTACTTGTTCGTTGAGGTAACAAACAGAAGCTTGAGCATTCAAACTTTGATTGGATGTATATACAGACCTCATCAAACGACTGAATTTCAAGAGTTAATACATGTTGTGTCCGAGATTTCTATGTCGTATCCCAATGTTATTTTGTCTGGTGATCTAAACAGCAACATGCTCAGCGAAAAACTTATTCTGTCCGAAATGGAATCATTAGGCTTATCCTTGGCAAATAGTTCTGAGCCCACTCATTTTACTAGCAATAACAGCACCCTGTTAGATATATTCCTTGTTAGTGATCTAAGTAAAATCAATCTTTATGACCAGGTGTCAGCCCCAGCTTTCTCCAAACATGACATGATTTTCCTGACTTATGAAATTCCGGTGGAATACGTAAACCAGACAATTAATTATAGGGACTTTAAATCTATTAACTACGATATATTACTGACTGAATTTGACAACTGTGACTGGGCTTCTATTTATGACTCGACGACTGCTCAGAATCAACTTATGATCTTAAATTCAAATATTTCATATCTATTTGACACATGTGTTCCATTAAAGTCAAAAATACTAAAACCAAAACATCAGTCATGGTTTAGTACGCAAATTAAAAAACAAATTCATATTCGGGACTCTGCATTTAAACGATGGAAACGGTATAGAACTGATGAGATGCACAATATTTTTAAACGGCTCAGAGCGAAAGCTACGAGCATGATTGCAAAAGCTAAACGAGACTATTTTAATGCAAAATTCGGCAATGCAACAACCTCTGGCCAAATATGGAAAGAATTAAAGAGTCTTGGTGTAGGTAAAGTCGTCTCACAACCTAAATCTGACCTTGATGTTGAAGACTTAAATAAGAGATTTGTTCTAGCAAATGTACCTGAACCAGCGCAAAACTTGTACCTAAACTCTGTACCCATCTGTGATAATAGTTTAAGTTTTGTCTGTGTTAGTCAATGTGATGTACTTGAGTGTATATTAAAAGTTAAGTCTAATGCGGAAGGGCTTGATGGAGTGAACCCAAAATTCCTAAAAATACTTTTACCAAGGCTGCTTGGTTATGTTACCCATATCATGAACACCGTGTTTACAACCTCAGATTTTCCTGCCTGCTGGAAAGATGCAAAAATTCTTCCCATACCGAAATCCAAAAACGAGTTCAGGCCAATCTCTATCTTGCCATTCCTCTCCAAAGTGTTTGAGAAATTAATGGTATCCCAGATGCAAACATTTCTAAACGAAAATTCAATGCTCAGCGACAAACAATCAGGTTTTAAGAAGGGAAAAAGTTGCACAACAGCGATCTTAAAAATAGTTGAAGACATTCGTAGACAGGTAGATGATAGTAATGTTACTTGCTTAACATTATTAGATTACAGCAAAGCGTTTGACACAGTAAATCATAAAATATTATGTACTAAACTAAGTAAAATGTATAATTTTTCGCCAAACGCAACATGTCTAATCGAAACTTATCTTAGTAATAGGAAACAGGCAGTAGTTACGGAAACACGCGTTTCCGGGTTTTTGCCTCTTTCACGAGGTGTTCCCCAAGGCTCAGTCCTTGGACCGTTATTGTTTTCTCCCTGAATGTTTGTGTGATTGTAATGTCCATCTTTATGCTGATGATGTACAACTATATGTTAGTCGTCCTTTACTAGAGCTTAATGAGTGTATTAAAATTACGAATGATGAAATTTTGAAAATTAGCAACTGGGCGAAATCAAATGGATTGTGTCTAAACCCAAATAAGTCAACTTGCTTGCTTATCTACAAAAAGCCTTTGAACGTCAGTGATCTTCCAAGAGTCGTTGTCAACAACACTGAAATAGCATATGCTGAGCAAGCCACAAACCTTGGTATCCAATTTAACTCCACTCTTACATGGAGTAACCATGTTGCAAAAGCTACTGGGAAAATATTCGGAACTATAAGACAGTTGTCTCTAACGCAAAAACTCATCCCTCTAAATCTTAGACTTTTAGTTGCACGATCATGTCTAATTCCAACCCTTTTTTATGGAATTGAAATTTTTGGTTCCTGTGATGCTGGTAGCATGCAGAAACTAAAAGTGGCGTTCAATTCCATTGCAAGATATGCATTTAATCGGGATCGAAGAGATCATATTACTAGTTACGCAAATAAAATTTTTGACTTAAGCCTGGAATATTGGATAAAACTCAGAATATTAATACTGCTACATAAGATTTTAACTACTAGAGAGCCTAACTATTTATTTGAAAATTTACAGCTTGTGTCATCAAGAAGGACCAACAATCTAGTTTGCAAACGTGTTAAACTCGCGAGCCAAGACAAACAATTCTTTATACAGGCAGTTCGCTATTGGAATGATCTACCGCATGGTATTAAGAGCATTAGGAGCGCAACGCATTTCAAAGATAAATTATTTGAGCATTTACAGGCACACTTTAATTCCATCTCAATTTAATTTAATTTAATTTAGGGCCGTTTTCCACATAAATCTTTTAATTTAATTTATTCCACAAAATTATAAAATAATCAAATTTAGTTTTAAGTTTTATTATGATGTAATTAATTAATTAATTGAATGTAACACCTTTTGTGACCAATGACTTAATTTATAAGCTATATGTCTCGTGTCATTGGGATATTAAATAAATAAATAATAAATAATAATAAATTAACGGGGATATGGCGAGACTATATACTGGCGACAAATAGAAGTCTGGAGCAGAGTCAGCAGAACCATCTATACGTGAGCAGTTGTTGCCAAGCCACGTTTAACACGTGTTTTTTAATTCTTCTTCTTCTTCTTTGCCTTCTAACTTCTGTACCCAACTTTCAATTCCCACTTCTTCTTGTGTAACTTAACCGCAAATGTTTAACCAGAGCGAGAATTGTATGAAGTAAATCGAATAAATGAAGTTTTAACAAACGTGAAAAACAAATCTAAATGGAACTTGATCGCACACAAGCGACGCGGGCCAACATTTTAAAAAACACTCGTACTGCACCAATACAGTTGTGGGCCGCAGAAAGTTGGCGGCCACATTGACGCAGCAATACACCGGCTAACAACAACAACGAAAGCGTGGTCGCAGGGAGATCGTTGCCAGTAACCTAGGGACAACGCTTACGACCAGGATGAGTGACGACGAAGTAGCGCCCTTGGCAGGGTCGGCTAATGAAAACTCCAGCTTGCAAGAGAATGTTCTGGCGAGTGGCAGCAATCTGGCTGCACAGAGAACAGAGGCAGGCGTAAGTTCTGTGGAGATGCTTCATGTTAGAGGTACGCACACTGGCTTGACCACGGTGGATACAATTGCCACGGTGACGTGTCCACAGGCCGTGGAGTCACATGGTCACACCAAGGGGCACCAAGTCAGCAGTTCGCAGCGCAACCGAGCGTTGTGTGGGGCAATCAGTGGATTTCGCCCATAGCAGGAGGAATGGCGCGGCACATGGCCGCGCAGCCTGAAGGCATGGCGCCAGGCAGTTTGCTGCATTCTACAGTGGAATTTGGCAGCAGTGAAGATGGGGAAAAACCGACAATGATAAGAGCTCCGTCAGACCCACAGGCAAGCTATCTATCGGGCACAGGATGTGGTCCTGCCATCGGATCGGCTTGCACGTGTTCTGTGGCATTTGGAGGAGTACAGAGTCACGTGTTTCCCACATCACAGTTAGGAGGAGTTTACGCAGCGCAGGCGCCGCTGCGTAATACAGTTGATAGACCGACAGCAGCGCGGGACAGTTGGCAAACAGCACCCACGTGTTTTTCTGGCACCTCGCATTTGGCGCCAGATGTATCGCTTACGGCCTCACAGATAGCGACTCGGCAAGTAATCACCAAAGATCTTCCGTATTTTTCAGGCAACCCTGAAGAGTGGCCTATGTTTATTGTTAACTACGAACAGTCAACGGAACGCTGCGGGTTCAGCGATCAAGAAAACCTGATCAGTCTGCAGAAGAGCTTAAAAGGGGCTGCTCTAGAGGCCGTACGTGGGAAATTAATGGTGCCTGCTACAGTGACGCAGGCCATCGAGACGCTGAGGATGCTTTACGGGCGACCAGATGCCATACATCAGACGCTGCAGACGAAGTTACGATTGGTGCCGGCTGTGAAATCGAGCAATTTGGAGAGTTTGGTTCGCTTGGCTCTTGCAGTTCAAAATTACCGAGCCACAGTGAATGCGATCGGGCTCTCTGAATACTTAAGCGATCCTTAATGCTTTTACGCAGTTTGTTGGATAAACTGCCATGTGATCTTAAGCTAGATTGGGCACGTCATAGTGCAACCTTGCAAAGGGTGTACATAGCTGTATTTGATGACTGGCTGTTCAAATTGGCGACATGTGCCAGTGCAGAATGTCAGTACCGGTGGCAGCGGACGCGAGTGAGACAAGGGCGTCCAACAGAACCACAAAGGCGAGGCTCATGGTCCACAACGACAATGGCACAGCTTTAACTAATGTATGCCGCAAGTGTACTGGGTCTCATAAGCTGGAAGAATGCAAGGAGTTCTCATTCCTGAACAACCAGAACAGGTGGCTGTTCATAAAGGAGAACCGACTCTGTTGGCGACGCTTTGGTAAGCATTTTCTAAAGCATTGCAGATCAAAATGGGAGTGCGGCGTAGATGGCTGCATGAAAGAGCATCATCCTCTTCTACATAGCTCACAGAGGAGCGGATCGAATACCGCCGAAATGAGCCAGAGGGAGGATGCGATTATTCTGCATACTGGGCAGAACGATAAGGCGCTATTCCGGTACGTACCAGTGACACTGTACGGGCCCACGAAATCAGTGCAGACATTCGCGCTGATAGACGAGGGATCGGGGTGCACGGAGGGTGTAGCGGAGGAACTTGGAATCGATGGCCCTTCGGAGGAGTTGTGTCTACGATGGACTGGTGATATAACACAAAGCGAACCCGAGTCCAAGAGAGTGGCGCTAAGTATCGCATCCTGGATAAGGTGGCGCACAGATATGCTTTGAAGAATGTTCGGACAATATCGAGTATGGATCTGCCGGTTCAAATGTTGGATGGTTCAGTTCTACAAGCGCACCCACACTTGCAGAGACTGCCAATACGAACTTACACAGAGGCGCGGGCATCGATAATAATTGGTCTGGACAACGCCAAGCTAGGAGTGCCGTTGGCTGTGAGAGAGTCTAATGGTGCCGAGCTTATAGCTACCAAATCAAGGCTGGGCTGGTCTTTGAATGGACGCAGCAGCAACGATGGTCAGCTGGGGCAAAGAGTAATGCATATTTGTGACTCCAGTAAAGACAAGTGTCTGGACGAGATGGTGAAGGCAAGCTTCGCACTGGATGCCGTTGGAGTCAGTGTGTCCAAGAATATCCTGCGGTCCAAGGAAGAAGAACGGGCACAATCGATTTTGGAGAAGACCACAAAGTACCTTAAGGAGGAGAAGCGGTGGGAAACGGGACTACTCTGGGGTCACGACTGCATAAAGTTTCCGCCATCTAGAGAAATGGCGATGCAGAGGCTGACATGTTTGGAGTCCCATATGGCGCGCAACAAGGAGTTGCGAGAGTTCGTAAATAATCAAATTTGGCGATATGAACAACTAGGATATGTGAGCAAGCTGGAAGCGCACGAAATCAAAGATGAGAATCGAACATGGTACCTGCCAATATTTGTAATTACCAACGCAAATAAAGGCAAATCGAGACTGGTATGGGATGCTGCAGCGAAAGTCAATGGTGTCGCTCTCAACTCGGTGCTTCTCAAGGGTCCTGACCTATTGCCCTCATTGGTTGGAGTGCTACTGAGGTTCAGGGAGAAGCCGATTGCAGTATGTGGAGACATTCGAGAAATGTTCCACCAGGTGAAGGTGCGACAAGAAGACCAGGCGGCGCAGCAGTTTCTTTGGCGTTATGGAGACCAAAGCAGAGAACCAGATAGGTATACCATGCGAGTAATGACATTTGGTGCTTCTTGTTCCCCAGCAGCAGCTAATTATGTGAAGAACAAGAATGCGAGCCGCTTCACAGGAGAGTATCCAGTCGCAGTGGGTGCGATCCTCCGGAACAGCTTTGTGGACGACTGGCTGCAAAGCGGCGAATCAGAAGAAGAAATGGCTCAAATGGCTGATCAGGTGAGAGCCATACATGCAGATGGCGATTTCGAGATGCGTGGCTGGGTATCCAACTCAGCAGCAGTCATGCGAGCACTCACTGGATCATCCGAGCAAAAGGAGAAATGTATCGACACCCAAGAATCGATGCAAGAGAGGGTCGTGGGTATGTGGTGGAGGCCCCAGACAGACGAGTTCACGTTTGTCCAGAAGTTCAACGAATCCATATTCGACGAAAAGGCGGTGACGACGAAGCGGCGCATATTGCGCATTGTAATGTCAATATATGACCCGCTTGGAGTCTTGGGCTTCTACATAATCCAGGCCAAAATGATTTTACAAGACGTGTGGAGATCTTCGGTCGGCTGGGACGAGCCAGTGGGCGAAGATGAACGTCTGCGATGGAGAGCGTGGCTACGAATGCTACGTGAAACCATTCCATTGAAACCAGGGAGTTCTCTCCACCTCGAGGAATTCCTTGCTTAGCTCGTCCATGGTGTATAAATCCATGGCATACACATAACGTGCGATGCTATCCCGCAGACCCTTCTTGGTAATTTTCAGTAATTGTCGCTCCATTATCGGCTTTTCCAAACGCGTCGCCAGCTGCTGTATTGCGTGGATATATTCTTCCACTCCCTCGCTCGGAAGTTGCTCTCTCTGTATTAGCTCGTGCATCCGGTCGTGTTCGGTTTGACGGCTTCTGAACCGATCCAACAGCGACTGTCTCAGCTGCCCCCAATTTGCAATCCTGCTTTGTCGAACATGCACCCAATACCAATCCCGCGCACGACCAGTCAGCAAAAGATGGAAATTTCTCGCCAAGGGCATTGGTATTGGGTCTGAAGAAATTGGATCCGAAATACGAAATCTTCGACTGAATTCCTAGAACTATCACCGTCAAAGGTAACGTTCCAACTTTCCACTTTTGGCCATCGATGTACTGGATTACTGTCATTCGCGTATTCACCCTCCACCGCGGGGAACTCTGCATTTGGTCGTAAGGTTGCTGCGCCGTCCTCGGTCAATTTCTTATTACGGATATCGCCAATTTCTTGCTTCCACCGTCGCGTACGTGGGACTCGACTCACTTTCCGCGGCGCCCGTGAATGATTGAGTCAACGGTTTTGGTGGCACCATGAGTGGCCTTGTTCCAGCTCGCTGCCCTTGCCCGTGGTCCCTCGGATTTTTAGTGATCGCTTCAGTTCCCATCATTACTCGTGGCTGATCGTGTAGCTGTGGACTGGCCTGGCTTTGAACTCTTCGTTGGGTATTTGGGTTTTTCCCAGTTGGAACTATTTGAGGCCAGATGACATCGTTCAGCATTTTCATTAGCTCCGCGAACCCATTCCTTATTTCCAACTGGACAGCTTCGCTTATCCCCGATGGAAGCGAACTACGATACGTTGCGTGCGCTTGGACTAAAACAGCGTTGACGGCTGCGGATTTCTCTTTCCCTATCCCGGGGACTGGGAGTTCGAAGTCTTGTTGCTGCTGCTCCGGCTGCGTATCCTCTCGTAGTTTATTCTGACTTCTCTGTTTTTGATAATTCGTCGGAGTCCGCGGCAATCCACGGGCGCCGAATAAAGACTGTCGAGCTGCACCCGTCTCGTTGTCCGATCCCCACAAATCATCCGCATCGTGTGCAGTCCCTTACGATTTCAATTGGAGGTCGTGATTCTTCCCGAGCTCCTTGTCAAAATCCCTTTTCTCATCCATTTCTTTTCACAAAACAATAACAATTACTCAATTTATACCGATTATCTTACCTCCACTACCACTTCTCTCAAATTAATCTAACTCCTTATCTCTTCTGCTCAATCTCTACAAATCTTCAAAAACTTTCAGCCAAACTTCACTTCATATAATGGTGGGGGGGAGGGAGAATTTCACTCTAGCCGGAACAGACATAGTCATCGAATGCTCAGGTCTTCAAATTTCCTTTGATGGCCGGCAGTCGAGGAGCTATTTCTACTATACGACTCCTTGTGGATTTCGCATCTGTCTGTCCTTCCATGAATTCTCGAGTGTGGAGTTGCTGCGCGTGTTGCCAAGTAGCACACGCGTCACCACCACCCATTTAAGCGTGCGGCCGACACATTCATGGACGAACCGAGAGAGATAAAACCAGGAATCACATGTATTAACGATAAGTACAAAAAAAAACAATTACTGATTTGCCAATTTCTAATCTATTCTAATTAATCACAGATTTGTATCACAGATGATTTTGAAGTAGTCCTCTTTCGAGGATATCCACCTGATGGCGAGTCTACGGCCTTATTTTCGGCGAAGACGACACACCTAGGGTTCTTCTTTTCAAACTCAATTGGCAAATATTACAAAGAAAAACACAGACTTCTTCTTAAACTTAACAAAACTCATTTAACACCACTTTTCGAACCTTTTTAAACAACCATTTACAATTTTTTTTTAATTTTTTCCTCTTTTTTTTCTGTTTTGTTGCTCTTGCCTTCGCACTACGGGTCCGTTAGGATCTCCTTGCCAGCCGAAGGGTGCAAAGTTCCCCACAAGGTGGGTAAATTTCCAAAATTTCGTGACGTATTGCCAAAACCCTACCTATCCCGATGGAGCTCCAGGGGATGGTTTTGGGGATGAAAAATAAAAGGAAGGTCACCCCTTTAGGTCAGCACGGAGGACGATTACTTTGGGACAATTACAAACGAAAATTTCAAGTATCATATATCTAGATAATTACTTATAAGTGTAAATGGTAAGTGCTCGATTATTAACCAAAAAAATAATAAAAAATAAATATATGTTTTAAACAACACAAAATGTAACAACCAAAAAAATTTCCCACGGCTTTGATGACTCTCGCCTTCAAGAATTTTCGAACAAATTTCGCATTAAATCCTTTGTTGAAATCACTCAATGCAAAATTTCTTCGGAACACTTCTTGGCCTGGCCGAGCATGAAACACCCGAGCTCTCCTATCGTAGAGAGCTCGACTACGCTCAATTGCTAAGTGCAAATTCTGCTGGACCTTTTCGCGAATGATTTGAATTTTGTCCGCTGCCTCTAATCCGGCCATTTCATGGTCGCACAAAGATCTTAACTTACATATGATGCCCAAATACTGAAAAGAATGGAGTACACCCGATTGCTGCATGGATGGCGTTTCGGATTGACACCTCAATCTCCGGCAGATATGCGTCCCACTCCCGATGATCCTGCTCCAGGTACGCTCTAATGGCTGTGAGGACGCTTCGATTAACACTTTCGGATGCGTTACTCTGAGGCGAATAGACCGGAGTCTTAATGTGTTTAATTCCAAATGCCCCCATCATTTCTTGGAACGTCTTTGATATGAACTGACGGCCGTTGTCGGAATGTATGATTTCCGGCACTCCAAATTTATAAAATACCTCCCTGCTCAGGAATTCCACCACATTGGACGCTGTGGCTTCCCGCATGGCTTTCAAAAAGGTGTATTTCGAGACATACAATTTTTGGAACGGTCTTTCCGTTACGACTTCCTGACCGATCCCCACTTGCAATTTATAATTGGGTGCTTTTATTTCTTTGCAGGTACTACATGTACAAACTCTCGAAATTGGATTGTCATCTCCGGCCAATAGAATTTTCGCAGCAGGATTTCTAGAGTCTTCGCCACTCCACAATGAGATGCGATAGGTTCCGTGTGTGCACGCTCTATCAAGGTGTTGGTCAGACTACTTGGCACCCATAGCATCCATTCGATGCCTTCCAATTTGTCCTCTATCCTCTCTGCACAGGCACGTTTGAACAGCAATCCGTTTTCCACCCGCAAGTCGTAAGTGTTCTTTGTTTTCGGTCGACTCTCGTACTAATTCGACGTATTCCTCTGCAGTGAACTCTGTGGTTTGAAAACCTAACATATCCTGCGGTTCCAGATAGATCTCCTCCACGCTACGCGAAAGTGTATCTGCTACAATGTTGTCGCTGCCCTTCCTATGTTCGATGTTAAAGTTGTGCCCTTGTAACTGTAGCGACCACCGAGCTAAGCGTCCCGCCAAATCCTTCATGGACATGAGCCATTTCAGGCTTGCATGGTCGGTTATACAGGTAAATGGCATGCCCTCAATATATGGACGGAACTTTCGGATAGCTAGAACGGCTGCAAGGCATTCCTTCTCCGTCACCGTGTAGTTCTTTTGATGTTTGTTCATCTTGGCGGAGAAAAATGCTATCGGTCGCTCTTGTTCCTTGTCATCCCGTTGGAAGAGTACTGCACCCACTCCTACTTGGGAGGCATCGCATTGCACGTAAAAGTGCCTGGAAAAGTCGGCGTGCACCAACACTGGAGCAGACATCAATGCCATTTTCAAAGCGCCGAACGCTTGGATCGATTCATCATTTAGGCGAAACTTGCCTCCAGGTTTCTTCTTCAACGCCTCCGTCAATGGTGCCGCTAACGAAGAGAAATTCTTAATAAAGCGCCTATACCAGCCCGCAGTGCCAAGGAATGCTCGCACTTCCTTGATCGATCTCGGCTCTGCGATCTTCTGAATGGCACTAATCCTCTCCGGATCCATCTTTAACGTACCCCCGCCTACCAAGAAACCCAAGTATTTCAGCGTTTTAAAGCAATATACAATATACATACTTGAGGTACGTCTCGAAGTCCGGTGATATGATGAGGAGGGCATCAAAATAGACGAACACATTAGATCGCAGTTCCTTTGGGATGACCTTGTCCTTGAGACGTACCAACCGTTGGGCCGCATTGCATAGACCGAATGGCATAACTTGGAATTGGTAAAGCGGTCTCCAGGGAACAGTAAGCGCCGCATATGGTCTACTTCGCTCGTCCAATTCTATTTGCCAAAATGCGAACTTCAGATCCACGCTGGATATATAGTGTGTTTGGTCGATTCGGGACAGGATTTCCTCAATGCAGGGCAGTGGATACGCATGTTTGATCGTCAAGGTGTTCAGTTTGCGAGCATCTAGGCAGAAGCGATCCTTATCCGGACGCCTGACAACGGTCGTCCTGTTACTTCATGGACTGCTACTCTCCTCGATAACTCCCAAAGCGAGCATCTTATCTATCTCAGTCGTTACCACTTCCTGCATTGCGGGAGACAATGGATAGGGTCTGTCCTTGAACGGTTGCGCTCCTTCAATCAACTCGATCGTATGCTTCTCCGCAGTAGCTCTCCCTAGGCCGACCTTTTCATACGTCAAAAATTTTGATTTCACCGTTTCTCATATGGCCCTTTTCTTTTTCAGGTAACGTCCAGAACTCCGGATCACATCTCTCCTCTTCTTCCTCTTCCCCATAATGGAACATTTGCGCAGCCACTAGCTCGGCCAAGTGGACTTTTGCTTCTTCGCTGCCTACAAGGCCCAAGACTGCTGGTGCTAGTCCGAACGATCCATAACACACATGTCCAATTATTTCGCATACTTTGCTTACAAACCGAGTTTCGAGTCAATCGAATGATATATAAAATTTTCCCCATACAAACATTTCCGACGCTTTTCCGTCTTTTCCGGGTGGATTTTCGCAAAACCCCATCATAGTACGCACTTTCACCACATAAGGAAACTCCTGTCCAAATTTCAGCTTTCTATCTCTTACCGTTTACGCTGTGCGATGATTGCCAATCAGTGAGGACACACTCTTAAATATGTAGAGAGAAGACTAGCGTATCACCCGGCGCGCTTCGCCGCTGTCAAGCCCAGTATTGCAAATTCATAGGCATACTTGCTGCATACAACCATACATACATCTATGCCCATGCGTTTTGTTTGTGTGTGTACGCACGTCCAAAGGCGCAGAAAAAACCTAGAAGAGATGCCAAAACAAAAACGAACAAAAAGAAACACAAACCTGTCTCACATGAGCCTGCAGCGTGGCAACATGCTCCTTAAGAAGCCTCCTTAATTTTTTGCGACTGCAGTTGCTGCTGCTGCACAGGTTTCTGCCCACCTCTGCGTTTCGGCTTTGTCTCTTTTTTTGTTGTTGTTGTAGCTGTAGCTGATGCAGCTGACTCGCCTGCCACTGCTGCTGTTGGTGCAACAGCGCGCCCCAATGATCCCCAAATACATTTGTGGGGGGCTGCGGCTGAGGCAAGAACCCCATGGCCATTGGACTGGCTTCCGCTCTGTCCAAAACTCATTTTGACACTAAATCAGCGATGTTCACCCATAGCCCTCAGGGGCCGAGCGCAATCGGCTATTATACGCATTTGAGCCGAGCGCATGCCGAAGTCGGGCATTTGAGCGTAAGCAGCGCTCTTTTTGTCTCGTCGGCTGCCGACGAGTTCGTTATTCAGTCCGTTATGCTGTTACTCTTCAGTGCGTGCTCGCTTGTTGTTGTTACCACGAACACAACAATAGTGTAGAATGTTCTCATATCGAATGCACACTGCACTCAGTGTTATGCATTAATATTATTACAAACAGATTGCAATATTTATATACAATTCCAAGTCCCAAGCAGTACCTCAAGTGCCTGGTAATTTGACCGCTCTCGAGTGCAATGGGACTGGACAGTGCTGAGTCGGCATATCTGACATACCTCCTCTTTGCAGCGGCGACTCTTCGTCAGCATTTTCTTATATGTATATACATTTATACATAAGCGCCGACCACTCCTCAGCCGGCGTCACTGGTGGCGCAGCTGCGCGGTCTCTAGCTATAAGAACAATTGTTAAAGAATTTAGAATAATTCAATAAAGATATATCAAACCACCAAGTTGTGCGAAGGAATTTCATTTTTAAGGTGTCTTTGGGTATACCCCATTAATTAAACTTTATTAAAATTTGGTTAAATAAACCTTTACATGGCGACCGTGACAGGAAGAGACCAAAATCGAGCCGAAGCAAAAGCTACAGCAGCAGCACCCACGTCAGGATCGGTCCTTACGGAGCCGATAGAAAGTGGTAAAAATTTTTAAATGAAAAAGAAGACGACTTGTGTGAGTGGCAATCCGTCCCTTATACCTTCGTGGGAAATCGAATATTGCCTGTGCGAAGCGAGCACTGGCCCCGCCATCGCGACAAGATGTGCCCCGAAAAGTGGTAAAAAATTTTAAAGAAAAAGAAGACGACTTGTGTGAGTGGCAATCCGTCCCTTACACCTTCGTGGTAAATCGAATGTTGCCTGTGCGAAGCGAGCACCGGCCCCGCCATTTCGACAAGATGTGCCCCGTACAACAAGTTTGGATAGCAAGCCGCTATCTTTGCCAACGCTGGACCTCAACAGTTCCAGTTTAAGACACCATTAAATTTTAATTTATACTCTAAACACAAATTGTACAGATCAGGCAGTTGTTTGCTGCGGGTCTTCATTTTTTTTTACCTATGTAGGGATATCTGTACAACACATTACAAATTTCTCATAATAAAAAAAAAAATGTACATATAAAATATAAATGTCTAAAACAGGAGAAAATAAGAAGAAGAAAATTAGAGGAGGACAAAGAAACTTTTTAAGTAGAAAGATACAAAAATAAACTGGCAGTTGGTTTCTGCAGCCACAGCCCCAGTACCCTGGGAAGAAAACGTAGAAATTAGACAGGAACTAGAAAACACATACAGGGAATTAGAAGCTTATAAAAATAAAGAAGATTTAGAAGAAGCCAGAAAACCAAAGTGCCCAGCAGATTGCAAGGGGCCATTTGACAACCCAGGCTGTGAGTATACTTGTTGGAAAAAATAAACAATTTAAAAAAAAAAACAATAACAAAAGATTTGCTAATTTGCTCGATACTAAAACAGTGGACTCCACTGCTAATGTTATTAACAAAATCGAATCCACGAATATTGATTCACATGTGACAAATATATTGTTATTGATAATTATCATAATTTTGTGCGCATATATCCTTTACAAAGCGTATCTCTTACACAATAAGTGTTTAACGAAGAGGGCCTTAAGCCATGCTAACGATCTGGATAAGATGTAATTTAATAAACGCACAAACAATTGTCATAAAAATATATTCAAAATAAAGAGAAATACAATTAGAATGAAATAAATAAAATAAATAAAAATGAAAATGTACGCATACGAGTTTTACCCAATGTTAGGACAAATTATAGTATTAAAAACAAAAACAAAACAATAAACTTTAGTATGGAATGGGAGCAACTAACTCTCTATATCCGCAAAATAAAAGAAAATTTCGGTAAGTCTCACAAATGTGTAATCCAGAATAGGGTAATACAGATAGATACAATAAACAAACATGCGAAGATTCTTGTCGATTCTTTTAATGAGGCAAGAATATTAGTGCATGAAAAAAGGAAAATAATAAATAAAACGAAGTGGTCAAAAATATCAAAATTATTGATCAAGTTCATTTAGATATATTAATACCGACAATCTTAAATACACCTTTGGCAAGAGATCCTAGGGAAGAGAAAAAATCAACAGAACAGGCAGAAATAGATTTAACGGAAGATGAGGATTCCGATTCACGCGAAGGAATTGATATAAAAGAAAAAAATCCACACGATCTGACAATTCCTGCGGTAATGATATTACCGGAACAGGAAGAAGAAGAATTAAACTCAGATACAAGTGTAATAGACACAAAAGACAACATAATGACAGACCCAGCTGCCCAAAGGGCATACATCAAAGACATTTCGAATGCCATTCCAGAATTTAATGAACAAAAGATAAATCTTCAAAGATTCGTAACGGCTTTGAAGTTAGTAAACCTAACAAAAGGCACATTCGAAGAGCTAGCTGTTAAGGTTATAAAATTAAAAATATTTGTATTTTAACAGGTTAAATCTAGTAAACAATACTAAACTTAATAATAGTTTAACGAGCACTATAGTGTCGTACCGGTGAGTAGGTGTTGATGTGTACATTGTGTGTGTCCGATGCGCAGGCGGATGGAAATTCCGCACGCCCGTCTCCATAGGTTAGCGGAAAGAACCATTCTTGAGCAGCTTGGGTTTATTGCGCCGTATCTGTGCATGAAGAGTCTCCATGCAGCCTGTTTCTTTTCATTGAGATGTAGCAGGATTCGATTCATCATATCCTTGGCGTTGATTGGCGTAAAAAAAAAGGATACAGCGGGCCTCATATCGGTGGCAGCCTTGTCGGCGGTTTCATTGCCTGGGATCCCTTGGTGGCTGGGGGCCCAGAGAATAGTGATTTTTTTGTGATGAGTTAAAGTGAGATTCCTTAATTTTTGGACGGTGGCATCGCCATGGTCCCGGCTTTGTAGTGCTGATATTGTCCAGAGACTATCGGTGCATATTACATACTGTCCTTCGTTGCTGGCAGCATGTTGGCAGGCTTTTAGTAGAGCAAATGCTTCGGCGGAGAAAATGGAATTATGTTGAGGGAGGGATCTTCCAGCAATAATGGCGTTTACGCTGTCAACAACGGCGAAGGTGGTGTCATCAGCTGTTTTTGAACCGTCTGTGTAGAGCCAAGTTTAGGCTCCAAGCTTGTCTTTTTCGCTTAAGAAACGAGATAGAAACTCTGAACTGCATGTGTTTCTTTTGGCTGCGTTATATAAGTTGACGTTGATGTTAGGCTTCCTTCTGGACCAGTACGGAGGCGATTTGACGCGACGATGTAAATTAGGCAGTGGCAAGCCGAGCAGTAGCTGACGCATCGCCTAAGGGTGGAGAGACCCTTGTGTTTCCGTTTTTGCTTAAAGATGGCTGAGAAGTCTTTTTTTACAGGTGATTGGAGGTAGTGTATAGTTTTGGAATGAGCTGCATAGTTGACTCTTCCATTCGATCCGGGATGCTGGGTAGTCCTGATTCTCCCAGGAAGCAGGCGACGGGGGAGGTGGGGAATGCGTTAATTGCGCGGCGAACAGTACCGTGATATGGAGATTGTATTTTTTTGTTGTGGGATCTTGCGCACCATCCGAAGATTGGAAGGCCATAATCGAGAGATCATTAGGGCACGGGTTATGTTTATAAGTGTGTTTATGTGTATGCTAGGATATTTAGAAAATAGAAATTTTATAATGTTGAAACGGCTTTTAAGCTGTTTTTTAAGGTTAATGCAATGTTGTTTAAAGAGAAGCTTGAAGTCGAAGGTTATGCCTAGAATTTTTGAATGATCTACATTTTTTATACAATGGTTTTTAAAATCTATTTCAGAGAAGTTACATCGGTGTTTGCTGCAAATGTGTAGTAATTGACATTTTTCAATAGCGAGAGAGGCACCTGACAAGGCTCCCCAAGATTCTACATCCTGTAATATTTCGGAAAAATTGTTCTTTATAGTGGTCAAATTTTTTTTTTATCAAAAATGATAATATCATCTTCGTAGATTGATACCAAGATGTCCTTATGTTTTGGCAAACTGCTGTTAAGTTGTTCGAAAGCTATTATGAAGAGAACTACCGAGAGTGGGGAGCCTTGTGGAATTCCGCTGAAGAGATTGTGGGTGTTTGACGGGATATTGTTGACTCGAACCCTGAAAGTGCGATTGTTCATAAAGGCCTAGTTTCTGCTTAAATGCTACCTGGTTATGCGAGATTAAATTATGGCGGGTGATAAACCACATCAGTCTTTGAGCTATCATTTTTTCGATAGTTTTACCTAAGCAGGATAGCAGAGATATCGGGCGGAAGCTGTTAACTTCGTGGGGACTTTTGTTTGGTTTTGCTATTGGAATTACTACGGCTGATCTCCATATGTGTGGGTAGGTACCAAAATCTAGCATGGTATTAAATATCTCTAGAAGTTTTGTTTTTAGAGGGATTGGGATATGCTTAAGCATGGGATATGATAATTTATCAGCGCCTGGACTTTTCCCTTTTGCATTTGCAAGCGCTGCTTCAATTTCTATTAATGTAAAATTGGCTTCTAAGCATCGTGCGGAAGCAGACAAGACGTTTGGTTGGTAAGTTAGTATCTGATAGAAGTTTTTTTGGTGTAAATATTCGGCTGAGAAATTGTTGTCGGCAGAGTACTTTGACCAGACTTTGCCAAACTCCTCTGCAATGCGGTAGGAACAGGTCACCAGTCCTGATGCAGTTTTTATGTACTTGAGAGGCGTGGGTGGAACACCCGCTAATACCGCAAATTTTCTGTGTTGCAGATACTGGAGAGATTCGAGAAGTGAAGTTATCCAGACAATTTCGTTTGGCCGAAAAAACTGCTTTTTGAATATGACAGTGGCTTTCTTGTACTTGAATAGAGCAGAACTTGTCATAAGGGATCTATATGAGTGGAAAAGGAGCTGTTTTTCATCTCTAAGCTGCTGGAGGGAATGGTTCCACAAGGGGACTTTCGCTTTGTGTCGCACCCGTTTGGTTTGTGGGATACTGGAGTTAGCGGCAGCTCTTATGTATTTTGTTATTTGAGCTATGTACTAGCAACCCGGTTTTCTCCAATTTTGCGCATTCGTTTTCGAACAGTTCCCAGTTTGCATGATCAGTCATACTTTGGAAGCAGTGGGGAATTATCTGGGCTAAATTGTGTGGAAAGTTGTATCACTAAGCACTTATATATGGAGCCTTCAAACTGGGTTTTTTTGGTTTCACTTCTCACGTTGAGATTGCGACCCCAGCGCCCGATCGTAGACACCCGACCGCAACCCCGAATGAGCGGCAGCTAGCAGAGAGCACCAGAGAGCAGAGGCTATTTAGTGCCCGTTCAACCCCAGAACGAGACGCACGACGTGCGTCGGGCGCTTTCATTTCGCTACTTTGTGTATCTCACGCCAATGCACACATTGTTGTCGTCAAAATGGGCAGTGTTGCCAAACTTCACTCCTATTCCTTAGCAAAAGACGCAAACTCAAATGGCAATTCACCAGCAGGCAGGCAGGCAGAATGGCATGCACCTGCTACCGAGATTGCTTCCATTGACTTTAAGTAAAGCAAAATATTTTTTATTTATGATTTCTTATTATATTTATTTTGTTAATTGTTGTTCTATTAATTATATACATTTTGTTAATAAATAATTGTGGGCTTATACAATTTTTTTTTATTTTTTTAATTTATTTTAAAAAAAAACCAACAAGATTACAAATAATGCATTAAATAATACAATAATACAATTTAGATTTTTATACTTTTTTTAACTGGCAATTTGCAAATGTGTGTGAGTAAGAGAGGTTTTAGAACGTGGGGTATAAATGGAGGGCACTTGAACATAGAAATGGAGAGGGATGTGAATGGCCATATCCTCTTGAGTTCACAAGACACCAAATTCATTCACAGATCGATATTTGCCCATTTTTCTTCTTTATGACTAATAAATTAACTCTAAAAATCCCAAAACTGGTGAAAGGCCGTTACAATGTAACAGGTACAACGGGTTACCTGTTCGGGGTTTTGCGGAAACTGCCACGACAAAAGATATCAAAGCGTACGGGTATTAGATGTTAGATTGTTTGAAATTGACACAAACAACTCGGCTCGTATGTGTCCGAAGTTATCAAGAAAGCACATATACCCCAATGCATTTGAAACAAGAAAGAAAGTCGGTCAAGCCCGACCATAACATACTCTGTACCAAGAAAATTTGTCTTTTGATCATAACTCGAAAACCGTTCATCCGATCTTCTTCATTCCTTTGGCGGATCGATAAGTTATCCTACTAACTAAATATGTCCAGAAGGAACAAGCTATCTATCTAACTGTGGAAGATATGACGTTTGAAAAAATTGAAAATAAACTTGATCTGCCTGCAGACATAAAAAGCATATGTCCCATACATGTCAAACCTCTATCTCTTACCATCTCTGAGATCTGTGCCTTCATACGGACAGACAGACGGACGGACGGACAGACGGGCATGGCTATATCGACTCGGCTGTTGATGCTGATCAAGAATATATATACTTTTTGGGGTCGGAGATGCTTCCTTCTGGATGTTACATACTTTTGCACAAACTTATAATACTCTATGTACCTTCGGTACAGAGTATCAAATGAAAGTTACATTTGCAACGCAGGTATTTACCCATACTGTTGCTAATGCACTAAAAACGCTCATACAAAATGGAACTTTTATCGATTGTGAAGACATTGCCATTTCTACAGCCAATTTTATTGAAAAAATTAATAAGCTGTTTGATTGCTTAAATAGTAATACTTTTAAATCTGCACTACAAAACAAAAGCGACATAGAAAAATACATAATTGATATGAGAGACTACTTTGGAAAAAGCCGTTATCGCAAAAAAGTTTATTGTATAGATCGATTAATTCTTACAATAAAATCAATTTTAAATTTTTAAACGATGTTTGGAAAGAAGATTCGGAGGTACATTTTCTGATATTGTCACGGCTAAATCAAGATGCATTAGAACACCTGTTTTACTTAATAAGAAGTAGAGGTGCGACAAATAATAATCCCATGCTTTTTGAATTTAATTCAATTATCTCAAAGATGTTATCAATGAAAGTTATAACTTCTAAAACAACAACTGGAAATTGCGAGCCAGATGAAGATTATATGCTTATTAATGTAATCGATGAAGCACAACAGGAATTGGCAAAAGATAATGAAGTAAATGACCAAGAACAGGTGAGCTACAAAGACTTAAAGGTAAGCTGTGAAACTCTTTTAGATGAATTTAAAGTATCTAAGGTTGATGACGTACCTACATTAGAAATGAGCATTGCTAATGAAAATGCATTGCGATATTTCGCAGGATTTGTGCTACATAAGTCGCAACAAAAGTTCAATTGTAATTCCTGTAAAGATCTGATAAAAGAAAAGGAAATAGAAGAAAGCATAAATAAAAAATATTTTGCTTTACTAAAAGTCAATGGAAGCAATCTCGGTAGCTGGTGCATGCCATTCTGCCTGCCTGTCTGCTGGTGTATGGCCATTTGAGTTTGCGTCTTGTGCTAAGGAATAGGAGTGAAGTTTGGCAACACTGCCCATTTTGACGACAACAATGTGTGCATTGGCGTGAGATACACACAGAAGCGAAAAGACAGCGCTCGACGCACATCGTGCGTCTCCTTTTGGGGTTGAACGGGCACTAAATAGCCTCTGCTCTCTGGTGCTCTCTGCTAGCTGCCGCTCACTCGGGGTTGCGTTCGGGTGTCTACGATCGGGCGCTGGGGTCGCAATCTCAACGTGAGAAGTGAAACCAAAAAAAACCCAGTTTGAAGGCTCTATATATAAGTGCTTAGTGGTTGTTTGGTTGTTGGGAAGTGGTCACTACCATGGGGGTCCCCCAGAATAGACCAGCTACACCTAAGAGCAATTTGTGGTGATATCATTGAGATATCGACATGGGTAAAAGTATTGTGGGTTGAGAGGTGAGTGGCGGAGCCTTCATTAAGGGTAACTAAGTTTTTCGAAGCTATTGCACGTTCAATGTTTTTACCGCGAGCATTTGTTTTCGGCGAGCCCCATTGAGCTCCACGCATTAAAATCGCCTAATAGTATGAGTGGCTCATTGACTTGGCTCAAAATGCTTGTAATTTTGATGCTAGTTAATCCTTGGCTTGGCGGAATAAATGTGTTTATGATGCTAATAACACTATCAAGGTTAAGCTTTAGGAGGGAGCAAAGTATGTTTGAATTTATAAAGGTGTGAGTGTGAGGAATGTGTCTTTTAATAAGCACACCGACACTTTGCTTGGCCGATGTGTTTTGTGGCTGGTTGTAGAAGTAGCCAGTATATGCCTTGGAGCATGTACAATTTTTAAAGTTGTGTGACAAGTGTGATTCTTGCAAACGTAAAACATCTGGGGAATGATCTTTTATCAAAAATGTAAGTTCGTTATAGTTATTAAATATACCATTTATGTTCCATTGTAATATTTTAATAGGCATTGTAAGTTTTAGGGGAGATTTTTTATGTTTACAGTATAAAGATATATCAATGGAGAGAGACCTGACTACGAGTCAAGATCTTCCATTGATGTATCCGAATCTTCGGTTATATTATCTATTGAGAGATTTGAGTCATGTGAATCGATTGTTTCGTTTAGTGTATTTGCGTTGTTTTGATTTTTTAGTTGTAAAAGTTCTCTAATCTAAGAGCACGAGATTTTTTGTAGTTTTCATAAGAGAGTGAGGTTTGTGAAGAGATGTTGGAGGCAGAGGGTACTGCCTAAGGCATTGGAGAGTCTGCAATGACAGGCTCTCGGAGAGGTTCTTGCTTATCGCAATTTGATGTATTTGCATTGTTGGATTTGGTTGCCGTAGAAGGCAGAGTTGGTTGATTAACTGCGACGGCAGCATGGGTGGTTGATGAGTTAACTGTTATGTTTGGTTGTTGTTGTTTTAGAATAATTCGTGCTTCTGGCTTACTGCACTTTTTCGTTGTTTTTATTTTCAGAAGTTCTCTCTGTTTTTGGTATTTTGGGCACGATGAAGAGTAGGCGGGATGATCGCCGTTGCAGTTAGCACAGAATGTGCGTGTGCAGGGCTCCGGGAGGTGGGGAATCAAATTAAATGCTATGCATGTGGCGGGGTTTTTAGAGTGTTTTACTGTGTGGCCTAATAGCTGGCATGTCTTGCACCTCATTAGATTAGGGATGTATTCCCTTACCTTGACGGTGTGCCAGGAGACGTCCAGTTTGCTTGGTAAACTGTAAAGGTCGAACGTAATCAAAATTACACCAGTTGGTTTTGCCTTGCCATCAATCATTCTGGAGAATTTGAAAACGGAATGCACATTTTGGGACTTAAGCTCTGCAATTATTTTTTCGTCTGGAATATTGACAAGGTAGAGAGCATATATGGTGCCCTTAACAAAGTTAAGGGTATCATGTAGTTTGCACTCGATGTCGCAGATGCCTGACAAATGGGTCACTTTGGTGAATTTTTCGGCCACTTCCTTAGATTTTACCAGCATCAACAGATTGCCATCACGAAGGGTGGAGATCGAGATTATGTCTTTGCTTATGATATTTAGAGATCGATGTACAGCAAAGCACGAGAACTCGGAAATTGGCTTATCGGAGTTTTTGGAGGCAATGATTATGAACCTTGGGTTTTGCTGTGTGGGTTGAGGCAATTCAGAGAATTCCTCTGGAAATTTTTGATAAGATCAATTTTTCTTCGCTTTGGGGCTAACGCTGAGACTAGCAAAGCGGCTATCCCCTAAATTGGGTGGCCCTGGGGCCATGTTCAGAAAATTATTTTCTGTCACACTGAGGTTTGCCGAAGGCACACGTGCGCGTGTAAAAAAAAAAGATCATAACAGAATAAGCAAAAGCACTGACAAAAGATAAGGCACAGACGTCCGCACTCGAGAAGAGATAGTCGGCGACTGAAAATTAAAAATAATAGGATCTACACTGTACAAGGTACAAAATAAAAAAACAATTGATGCAATTATAGAAAAATTGCAAGATAGTATAGTTGGTGAAACATCCGACGTAGTAAAGGCAAAAATGGCAAAAACCACACAGAAGGGGAAAACTGCCGAAAAATTCACAACAGAAATTGACAATTTAAGCTTCCTATATTGACGAAGGCCTAACGGCCGAACATGCTGATAAATTCAGCACCAAAGAAGCCATTAGCACAATGGTCAAAAATTGTGAACATGGAAAACTTAAAACAATTCTTGAGGCAGGAAACTTCACAACAATGAACTAAGCCATCACAAAGTACTTACAGTGTAGTACTGAAATGACAATAGAGGAAGTTATAGAGGTAATAACCACCAAAATGGAGGTTATAACCCTTATAATAATAACAACAACACAAACAACAATGTTAGGGTAGCCCAAAACGCTCCGGAAAACTCCCAACAACCGTTAGGTGCTCAGCAGTAGAAAACATTAAAATTCACACCATCAATCTCAGCCAAAACACATTCGTAACTTTTATAAATGTTGCAACGGGAAAAGAACTAGTCTTTTTAATAGACACAGGTGCGCAAATATCCATATTAAAGGAAAATTCCGATGTTTTTCAATACCTCCAACATAATCATATTATCAATATACAGGGAATAAATCCAGAAGTTACCAAATCAAAAGGGCTAACTTTTATCGAAATACAAATTTCTAAATATATAATTCCACATGATTTTCATATCGTACATTTACAATTCGCTATTCCTTGTGATGGAATACAAGGAATCGATTTCATACAAAATTACAACTGTCAATTAGATTTTAAGCCATCTGAAGACTGGCTTATAATTAGACCAAATAATTAAAAATATCTGATTTATGTTCCAATAACATACAGTTCTGGCAACAACTCCTTAATTCTGCCTGCAAGATCCCAAGTTGACCGAAAAATTGAAATAACCTCAGCAGAAGACAGTGTATTTATTCCGAACCAGGAAATTCAGCATGGTATTTACATAGCAAATACCAAAGCAACAGTCCAAAATGCATTCATAAGACTACTAAATACAACAAATACAGATCAGGTAGTCAGCATAAACAACTTAAAATATGAACCACTTTCAAACTACGATGTAGTTGAAACAGACTTAGCAAGCAGAGAAAAATCTGTATTAACCAAACTTTCGAAAAATTTCCTGCCACAATTTCATACACAACTAACAACACTATGCACCCAATATAGCGATGTATTCGGATTAGAAACCGAATCGATAACTACAAATAATTTTTACAAACAAAAACTGAGATTGAAGGATGATGAACCAATATACATAAAAAATTACAGAAGTCCTCATAGTCAAAAAGACGAAATTCAAGAACAAGTTCAAGAACTCATTAATGACAAAATAGTCGAACCATCTGTATCACCTTATAATAGCCCACTTTTACTAGTACCAAAAAAGTCACTTCCAAATTCCGAAAAGAAAAAATGGCGATTAGTAATTGACTATCGTCAGGTTAATAAAAAACTTTTGTCCGATAAATTTCCACTCCCGAATCGATGGCAATTTAGATCAACTAGGTAGAGCCAAATATTTTTCATGCTTTGACTTAATGTCAGGTTTTCATCAGATTAAACTTGAAAAAAGTTCAAGAGTTATAACATCTTTTTCAACAAGCAATGGTTCATATCGCTTCACGCGATTACCATTCGGCTTAAAAATAGCGCCAAATTCCTTTCAGAGAATGATGACTATTGCTATCTCTGGACTAGAACCTTCGCAAGCATTTCTTTATATGGATGACCTAATAGTCATCGGTTGTTCCGAAAAACATATGCTCAAAAACTTAACTGATGTTTTTGAGAAATGTAGGCAACATAACCTAAGGTTACATCCCGAAAAATGTTCATTTTTTATGCATGAAGTCACTTTTCTAGGACATAAATGCACAGACAAAGGAATCTTGCCCGACGACAAAAAATACGACGTCATTCAAAATTATCCAGTCCCACATGATGCGGACAGCGCTAGAAGATTTGTTGCATTTTGTAATTATTACAGACGGTTTATAAGAAATTTTGCCGACTACTCTCCTACGTCACATAACAAGATTATGTAAAAAAGATGTAAAATTCGAATGGACAACTGAATGCCAAAACGCCTTCGAACATCTAAAATCGGCACTAATGAACGTAACTCTTTTACAATATCCAGATTTCAGCAAAGAATTTTGCATAACTACAGATGCTAGTAAGCAAGCATGTCCTAACTCAAAACAAAAATGGACTCCAGCTTACAGTTGCATACGCATCAAGATCTTTTACAAAAGGTGAAAACAAAGAAACAAAAGTACAACAGAACAAGAACTATCAGCTATTCATTGGGCAATAATACATTTCAGGCCATATATTTATGGTAGACACTTCACTGTCAAAACAGATCACAGAGCACTTACCCACCTATTTTCAATGGTAAACGATAATTATGTAGCCGATGCGCTATCAAGAATTACTATCACGGACTTTAAAAATATTCAAACAAATAATAAAATTCTGAAAGTCACTACCAGAAACCAAAGTAATCAGAAAAACTCCTGCTCAGGAAAAGAACAATTAGATTTGCATAAGCAAACTCTAAATAAAGCTTCTCAGCCCAACGTATATGAGGTCATTGTAAATGATGAGGTACGAAAAGTAAACCAATGGAATTCTCGACTTAGGTCAGTTCTTTCAAAGGCTTGAAAAAGAAGCCGGTATACTTAATATCAGCCAACTTAAAGTGGCACCGAGCGAAAAGATCTTTGACACCATCTCTATAAAATCTTTTAAAATAATGGGCAATAAAATATTACAATCTCTAAGAGTAGCGCTACTCAAGCCGGTGACCCTATTATCAAATAATGAACAGAAAGAAGCAATACTGTTTGCATTCCATGACGATCCAATACAAGGAGCTCATACAGGCATAGCTAGAACATTAGCTAAAATAAAAAGGCATTATTATTGGAAAAACATGACACGAGATGGATCAAATTATATAAGAAAATGTCCTAAATGCGAAAAGTCAAAAACGACTAAACATACAAAGACTCCATTGACTATACCTGAAACACCACAAATGGCTTTTGACAGGGTAATTGTGGATAAGATCGGTCCACTACCCAAATCTGAACAAGGAAATGAATATGCAGTAACCTTAATCTGCGATTTAACAAAATTCCTTGTAGCAATACCACTCAAAAACAAAAGTGCAAAAACAGTAGTGAAAATTCCGTGAGAGTTTTCACGAAATAAAATTATAAGTTAATGAACGCCGATCCAGTTGGCTTGATAGCTGCCTTGCATAAAACAACACTTTTCTGTCGGTTTCAAGGTTTAATGACTGGCTGCTACCAGTACTCTATCGCAACTAACTTACAAGCAAAACGTTGACCACAGGAGTGGCCTAAGCAAACAATTCTTTGTCGCTCGCTTTACACTAGCGCCAAGCACATGATAAGAGCGAGATAAAAATATACAAATGAAGAGATGCTGCAAGCCTCTCTTAATTTAGTTTCTACGCTATTGCTTATTATCTACTTGTATAGTAAACAAACTTCATGTGTTCTATCTTAATATCTAAGTATCTGCTCCAACATTCCGGCCCCGTTCAAGCTCTATGGGTCTTTAACCACTGGTAGTACGGCTAGCTTATGAATTGGCCGTTTGAGCACGCCCGATGATGTGCGAACTTCAGCTACTCGCACTTTACCGTCGGTTCCAACGGTTGTAGCCACCACGCGACACGTAGTCAATTTTTGAGGCGGTATGTTGTCCTCGTGAATAAGGACGAGACTGCCGACCTCTAGATTGGGAGCGTTCTGGGCCCATTGCGTGCGTTGCTGCAAACTGACCAGGTAGTCCCTGGACCAGGTCAGCCAAAACTGCTGCTTGAGATCCAACAGCATGCGCGACCGCTTTAAGTATGCGAAGCTCCCCTTGCTGTTGACTCCTCCTAGCGCGGATTCGTGCGGCAGCGTACGAAGAGGCTGCCCTATTAATAGGTGGCCTGGAGTCAGCGCTTCTCCGGGTTCGTTGCTTGGAGACACCAAGGGGCGCGAATTGAGCAGCGCTTCCACCTCGACGAGATGCGTTGCCAATTCGTCCTGAGTCAGTCTGACGTTGCCAACTCCTCGCACCAAACGATTCTTGGCGGCCTTCACGGCTGCCTCCCACAGCCCTCCGAAATGGGGCGCCCTCGGTGGAATGAAAATCCACTCGACGCCTTGCTCCGCTGCGTCTGCCGCTTGTGTTTCTGCGCCTCGAATGCCTCTTTCAGATCTCGAAGGACGTTCGCTGCTCCCACGAAGTTCGTTGCGTTGTCGCAGTAGACCTTCTGAGGGAGACCTCGTCTCCCGACGAACCTTTTAAAGACAGATAAAAAACAATCAGTTGAAAGGTCTACCACAAGTTCAAGGTGAACCGCCTTTGAGGAAAAACAGACGAACACAGCACCATAGGTTTTTATTGGAGGCCTGCCACGAATTTTCAGGCTAACATAAAATGGGCCGCAAAAGTCCATTCCACAAACTAAAAACGGGCGTATTTCTCGAAGGCGATCGGCTGGTAAGTTACCCATAATTTGACCTAATAGTTTCGGCTTGTATCTATAACAGTGTACACAGCTCTTGACAATCTTTTTGCATGCCTCTCGAGCATTGATGAGCCAGATCTGCTGCCTTAGGAGAGAAACCATCACCTTGACACCAGCATGATAATTTTTTAGGTATAAACAAATTAACGAAATCAGAATTTCGAGACAGCAAGAGGGGAAATTTCGCATCAATGGAAAAGGCGCTTTAAGCAACCTTCCACCCACACGAATAACACGCAACTTGACTCCATCTTCAGTATTTTCGTGTACAAACGGATGCAAACTTTGAAGATGGGGAGCCAAACATTCACCCTTTTCCAATTAGACAAATTCGCTGCGGAATTCCAACATTTGTCTGGTCTGCACCACTCGCAAGAACGCCATACGTAGCTCCTTTGCAGAAAGCACATTTTCGAGGTTTCGCCTCTTTGATTGAATGAAAATGGTGACGTATGCTACTATTCGCACGAGCCTTGTGAACGGGAATCTTTCAATTAAAACCACGATGCCGTTAGGGTTTGCCATGGTGACCGAATATATGCATGACTAGATGCATCCGCAAAGCCATGAATTTGCACATTTTTAAATTCGGATTGAAACATGCATCGAGGGACCGATATCTTGTGCAATTGAGATAAGTTCTGTTTGAATTTGACCCAGCTTATGTGTAGATTGATGGGAATAGCTTCGTCCCAATCTAATTTATTTCGCCACAAATCCTGTAACAAAATCTTTGCCTTTGTAATTAAAGGACACAACAAGCCTAGAGGATCGAACAATCGAGACGCAGCTGAAAGTATGTTGCGCTTAGTGGGCTTCAACAAATCGAATGAAGTCTCAAGGGAATAAGAGAATTCATCATTTTTTGGATCCCATCTCATTCCGAGTGTTTTACCGATGTTGAAGGATCGAACTGTAAAAGCTTCTCTTCACAACTATATTCTAGCAGACCTGGATGGTTTGTAGCCCACTTGGCCAGCTTGAATCCCCCACGATCTAACACTTCACTAACTTCTTCTCGAATGATTTCAAGCTCTTCTACCGTATTCGCTCCAGTAAGCATATCATCTACGTAGAAATCGCTTTTTATGACCTGCAACGCAACAGGATGAGACTCTGAATGTATCTCTGCCAGTTCTACCAAACAACGAATAGCCAAATAAGGCGCAGATGCAGTACCGTACGTTACTGTATTCAGACGATATGTCTCGAACTCTTCAGACGGACCCTTCCTCCACACAATTAACTGGAAATCGCGATCCTCTTCAGCGACGTTTACCTGTCGGTACATTTTCGAGATGTCGGCTGTTTAAGCATACTTATGCAATCGAAACTTGGCGAGGATCGAGTAAAGTTCCCTCTGAATAGTAGGGCCCACCATCAACGTTTCATTGAGAGATATTGAGGTTGATGTCTTACTTGATGCATCAAAAACTACACGCAACTGGGTGGTGCTACTATCAGGACGAAGGACGCACTGATGGGGAATGTAGTAGTGCAGTCCTCGAGGAATAGAAGCTAATAATGTCATATGGCCAAGGACTCGATACTCTTGCATAAAGTCATTATACATTTTTCGCATTGATTCATCCTTTGACAATCGGCGCTCCAAAGCCAAAAAACGCCGTTTTGCTGTCTCAAAGGACAGCCACAGTACCTTTGGAATTATTTTGAACGGCAACTTAACTTCAAATCTTCCAGATTCCAGCCTTCGTACTGTCTGCTTAAAGATGCGTTCACACTCTATTTGTTCAATGGAGTATACAGCCTTCGACTTCTCTGGGATCTGTTCTAATTCCCATAATCGTTGAACCAATTTGTCGAGAGAACTCTTCTCACTATCGATTGTAACATTGCAAACTAAGACTTCAGGAGAGGTGCCCTGAGAGTACTTTCCGGAAACTATCCAACCTAACAAAGTTTTCTGTATTGTTGGGTGCTTTGGACTAAGCTTTATTTGGCCAACACATAGCAATTCAAAGAATTTTTCAGCTCCCAAGAGCAGATCCACTTTAGCAGGCATATGGAATTATGTGATCGGAAAGTTCTATATTAGCTGGTATATTCCACTGCGACGAGTGAACTTTCTGGTCCGGTTGATATTTTGAAATCGAATTCAAAATCCAAAAATCTGTTAAGAATGTATGCTCATTGGTTCGAGAGTGAACCGACGTATGCACCTTTTGCTTTATGGCACCGGTAGTTTCTCCAACAGTAACAATGTTCAGAGAAGCATTTTCGCGACGTAATCGAAGACGCTCGGCCAAATCCTCTGATATAAAGTTAATTTGAGAGCCATAGTCTAGAATTGCACGCGCAGGCTCCGCGTCTTTACCCACCCTACCATGATTTTCCAATAGCGAAATGTTGTCTGGAAAATCTCAAGACCGGTTACACCATTCTATTTAACCTCCCATACCGCAAGGAAAAATTCTAAAAACTCACAGATTCATGTTTAATCCTAATTTATTCCAATTTAAAATAACTTCAGTAAATATCAGTGTTCGCTCTAACAAATCAAAAAGCTTTATAATAGGAGTACATTTCATGTACCATCTAAGACACTTTCGGGAACTAAATCTAATTATAATCTATTTGGAAGATAGTTGTTTGTATATACATTAAACAAAACTATGCAGCGCACTAGATAATTCTGGTTTACTTCGAAAAAAAATTCTTTTAATCCATTATCCTCCTTGTGTATTTTAATGTTAATATAAATGAATACCTACATTACATACATTATCCTCCTTGTGTATTTTAATGTTAATATAAATGAATACGAGATTCAAAAGAAATTATTATTAAGGTAATAGTCTGTTAAAGAGTGTAAGATTACTTCATCCGCGATAGTTCTCAAGAAAAATCGGTTATGAGAAATTAATTTAAAAAGTATTCGTTTCGCAGGAGGTGGCACATTCTTGGCCAAGTTAAATTAAGCGATATTAAAAAAAAAATGTAGAATTAATTAACGAAATTCAAAGCGACATCAGCTGATTCTACGTTAACGCGTATCAAAACAAAAAAGCAGCGCAAAAATTGACCAAAGGCTGTGTTTATATGTTACTGCCATAGGCATGTGACAATCGAACAGCTGTTCGGTCTCTTCTTATTTCAGCACAACACTACGATACTCTTGCATTGATTCTTTTTAATATGGTGGAAGAATCAAGAATATATATATATACAGTTTTACAATCACTTCAAAAAAATTATTTTTCCTTGAATCTCGATTTGCAATTATGTTACGTGAGCCTAGAACTCGTTGAACCACCCTCGCTTAATAACTAAACGGACACCCGAAGCCGAACGCATCAGCGGACCGTTGCAAAACTGTCACTGCTCGCCTTCCGCTGCTGAGGAGTTAGTGAAGATCTCGACTTGAAAGCGGCAAGGTGCGAGCGCTAAGCGAAAACCAAAGTTTCCGAAAGTTACCGCGGCGAATAAAAATTCTCTTGGAAAAAAATCCCAATTTAAAAACTAACAATTGTTTTTTCTTTATTATTGTTCCTTTTGAACAATATGTAGGCAGCTCAAATGATTAGGCATTTCTTTGGGGTGGGAATGGCCAAGCTGTCATAACACCTAGCAGGTTGACTGTGTTTGAGTGCAGAAAGGGGGTTTGATCGAGTGAATGTGGACATTAATGAATGGGAATGTATGGGTGTATGAATGTGTGAGAGAGCTTGGGATTGATATGAATGGGGATCGGAGTGTTTGAGGTAATTGTGGGGTCAACTTGTTTACAGCAATGACTACATTTCTTCTTTTACAGACGGACTTTTTCTATTATTTTTCCCTTCTATGAACTATTTCTATCGAATTGGCACGATTCTCTTTCATTGTTATTGAGTTCCGGTAGCGTCAACTCCCACGTCTGACTTCCTCCGGATCTCTCAAGCAAAAGAACGAAGTCAGAAAGCTGCTCTCACTATATAGCGCAATGGCATATAGCGTGGCAATTTGCCTATCGATGGTTCGATCGCGGCCTATCGACTCACGTGCAAGCCTGCGCTCTTCATTGGAATTAGCAGCGGGTTTGCGTCCTTGCTAATTACCAGTTATAAATTCAAACAGGTCGTTACGAATCATCGACTATTTCTATTATAATTCCATAGGCAGAAATTGTACATTACAGACCTGAGGCGGAAGGTTTCGGCATGTGAGGAATATCAAACAACTGAGAAATAGTGTCGAAGAAAATGAGGCATTTGTTATCATAGACTGACTTTAAGCTTAGAAGCGCCTTTTCATAATTGCAGTCTATGATTTGAAAAGCCTTTACAGTTCCCAATGCTTCATCCGAAAGGCAAGAAATCAAATGTTTGAACTTTTCAACGTTTGTTAATTGAGTCATGGTGAACCAAGCTTTCGAAAAGACATTTAAAATTGTTAAATTCAGCTTTTTCCCACTAAACTTAGGCAAGTGCATTTTTGGTAGCTGTGACGTATGAGGTTAAATGAATGACGATGAAAGGGTAACATCATTATACTCTGTACCGTAGGTACATAGAGTATTATAAGTTTGTGCAAAAGTATGTAACATCCAGAAGGAAGCATCTCCGACCCCATAAAGTATATATATTCTTGATCAGCATCAACAGCCGAGTCATGTCCGTCATGTCCGTCTGTCCGTCTGTCCGTCTGTCCGTCTGTCCGTCTGTCCGTCTGTCTGTCCGTATGAACGCACAGATCTCAGAGATGGTAAGAGATAGAGGTTTGACATGTATGGGACATATGCTTCTAATGTCTGCAGGCAGATCAAGTTTATTTTCAATTTTGGCCACGCCCCCTCCCGCCCCCGCAACTTAGAAAAAACGTCATATCTCCCACAGTTTTGAAGATAGATGGCTTGTTCCTTCTGGACATATTTAGTTATTAGGATAACTTATCGATCCGCCAAAGGAATGAAGAAGATCGGATGAACGGTTTTCAAGTTATGATCAAAAGAAAAATTTTCTTGGTACAGAGTATGTTATAGTCGGGCTTGACCGACTTTCTTTCTTGTTTTGATTTGGACGCTCTAGTTTCTTAATGGCAGATAAATATAAAGCCTTTGCTGAGATGCAAACATCCTCCACATTTCCTCTTAAGTCGTTTGTGGGGTTCAAATTATCTATATCCGCTTGAATATCCATAAGTTTACTAATATACCCTTCGAGCAACTCCAGCCGACATTGGAGTTGTATAAGATCAAACGAAATGGTCTTTTGTTCGAAAGCAATTTTCAAACGCCTTTTATCGCTAAACACCTTATCAAATTTTTGCAATGCTGAAGCTAGCTTTGCGCTGGACTTCGATTCCTTGGGTACCGCATCATCACCAGCCATCGTTTAATAATAATAGTTCAACTCGAAACCAAATGTAATTTGTATGGCGCAACAGCTGCACTCTCCAAACCAAATCAACGCCCACGCCAAAAAGGGAACTAAAAACTGGGGTCAATGCACCAGCCCAAATATCACTTAGCAACAGCAATTGCATAAACTTAGACACAAGTTGGCGATCTGCAGCAGCGATAACCGTTAATGTCTCAACGCACAGTGGACACCCTAAAACCACGAGAATGAACAGTAATCCAAATAACTGCACACTGATTTTGGTTATGCTTCGAACAGTAAGCCCTCGCTACACACAACAGCGGAAAATTGAGCAATAAAACATCAGATTTAGCACAAGTTTTGTATATAATTTGATTCAATTGTTTAGAAGGCGGTTCACTTTGAAATTTATGAGTGCCAAAAATTGATTTCTCTGCTCTTAGCAGGTGGCACAAAACGAAACATTCACCAATAAAGCCAGCCAACAAGCGAATTTAATCCAAGACAATTCTTGTGCTTGTGCCGATACAAGCCAAGGTGCACTTTCACAAGAAATTGTCTGGATTTTCCACGAAAACTCGATCGAAGTCCCTGCTCGGGCGCCAATGAAAATTCCGTGAGGGTTTTCACGAAATAAAATTATAAGTTAATGAACGCCGATCCAGTTGGCTTAATGGATGCCTTGCACAAAACAACACTTTTCTGTCGGTTTCAAGGTTTAATGACTGGCTGCTACCAGTACTCTATCGCAACTAACTTACAAGCAAAACGTTGACCACAGGAGAGGCCTAAGCAAACAATTCTTTGTCGCTCGCTTTACACTAGCGCCAAGCACATAATAAGAGCGAGATAAAAATAGACAAATGGAGAAATGCTGCAAGCCTCTCTTAATTTAGTTTCTACGCTATTGCTTATTATCTACTTGTAAACAAACTTTATGTGTTCTATCTTAATATCTAAGTATCTGTTCCAACAAGTAGCAAAAGCTATATTTGAAGATTTTATTCTAAAGGGTGGTCCAATGAAGACGTTTATTACGGACATGGGAACAGAATATAAAAATTCAATAACTGAAGATTTATGCAAAAATTTGAATATCAAAAACATAACTTCTACTGCACATCATCACCAGACTGTAGGTACCGTTGAGTGAAGCCACAGAACACTTAATGAGTTCATCCGCTCATACATCTCAGTTGACAAAACAGATTGGGAGGTATGGCTTCAATACTGCTTTAACACAACCCCCTCTATGGCACATGACTATTGTCCATATGAGTTAGTTTTTGGTAAAACTTCAAATTTACCTAAACATTTTAATGGTATGGATAAGATAAAACCCCTAAGACTATGCTAAAGAATCTAATTTCAGACTAGAACAAGCATTTAAGAGAGCTAGATTAATGTTAGAAGCAAATAAGCAAAAACGAAAAATTAACTATGACAAAAGTACTTAAAATTTTGATTAAAAAATAGGAGATCAGGTTTAATTGAAAAATGAAACAGGACATAAGCTAGATTTTAAATATACCGGACCCTATAAGGTAGAAAGTATAGAAGAAAATTCAAATATAATAATTTCAAATAATAAAAATAAAAAAACAAACAGTACATAAAGATAGGTTAAAAAATTTAATTTCATAATCACTATATTTTTTTTTATAAATATTTCAAGTATGGCCATACATAGAATAAGAACCATTATTGGAATGAACAAAATATATACAAAAAAATCTTTAATTATATCAATATTTTCTGATTCGAAAATAAATTCTCTTATACACTACATATATCATTAAACAAACATAATACATTTTTATACAAATCAATATACTAAGAAAATAACTTCATATAATTAAGTTATTTTTCTAAAGGAGGGAGATGTAGTACGTTCACATATCGAATGCTCACTGTACTCAGTGTTATGCATTAATATTATTACAAACACATTGTAGCACTAGGCCACAATATTTATATACAAATCCAAGTCCCAAGCAGTTCCTCAAGTGCCTGGTAATATGACCGCTCTCGAGTGCAATGGGACTGGACAGTGCTGAGTCGGCATATCTGACATGCGCGACGGCTCTGTCACCATGTGAACATAATACCTCCTCTTTGCAGCGGCGACTCTTCGTCAGCCTTTACTTATACATAAGCGCTGACCGCTCCTCCGCCGGCGTCACTGGCGGCGCAGCTGCGCGGTCTCTAGCTATATGAACAATTGTTAAAGAATTTAGAATCATTCAATAAAGAAAGAGCAAACCACCAAGTTGTGCCAAGGAATTTCAGTTATCTTTAAAATGGTGTTAAGGTGTCTGTGGGTATACCCCATTAATTAAACTTTATTAAAATTTGGTTAAGTAAACCTTTACAATAGCGACACCACCAAATATTATTGCATCATGGCCCAGCCGATGAAGATAAAATGCACAGCACAGAATACACACTCACTTTTTGGCCTCGCTTTTCTTGAACATCGCTGCACTAAATTGAAAAGTTCAAGCACGCTCGCCTTGCCCTCTTTGTACATTGCCGATCGATTTGCTGTATGTCTTTTTTTTTTTGTATTGGTGAGGGTTGTTTAAAGCGTTGAAAGCCTCCTCAGATGGCTGTCCGAAGTGTGGGACTTGCGTTACCTTACCCACTAAACAATCCACCCCCATCCCGATTCCCGGCGGAACTTCCGTTAGGTATTACTTCGCCGGGGGGAATGCCCAAGGCTCACCTAGGTTTCTCTCCTATGCGCAGTTTTTGAAAAATGGTTGTGGCCATATTGCAGACTGCAGACCAATTATATTCTGACTCAAGCATTATATTCACCAGGTTACTAGCGGCAACCCAACCCGCCTGCTTTGTTCAGTTCGATCATTTAAGAAAGACGGACAATCAAAAATAACGTGTTCTGCGTCTTGGATGACCGACTGCCCTATACAGTCGGGACAGTACGGGTCGTCTTCATGCTTGAACCTATGCAAATAAGATTTCAAACATCCGTGTCCAGTGAGTAGTTGCGTCAAGTAGTATGTCATCTGTCCGTGTCTTCTGTCTAGCCAGGGCCCTATATTAGGGATTAGGCTATGCGTCCATCGTCCTTTGGAAGATCCATCCCATCTGGCTTGCCATCTTCGCAGGGTCTCCATTCGCAGTTCCGCTCTATTTTCTGCCGTTGATCTGCCAACTGACGCTCCCTTGTGCCTTCAGGTCGAATGGGATAAGTCCCGCCAACACCAATGCTGCCTCATTCGACACTGTTCTGAGCCGGTGCGATACATTTCCTGCTCGTACGTAGGAGTCGAATCGTGTAGAATGTGCCCAAATAGGAGCCGCGTATAGCATTGTTGAACCTACTACGCTTACGAGGAGTTTCCGTCTCGACTGTTTAGGGAACCCTACATTTGCCATGACCATGGCCAGGGCTGTCGCCGTTGCGCTTGCCTTCTGACTAGCATACGCCAGATGGTCCCTAAAATTTAACCTGTGGTCAATCATAACCCCTAGGTACTTTATGTAGGGCCGAGAGGTAATGGTGGCATCACCTACCCTTATCGTGGCCGTCTCCACTACTTTTCGACTGCTTATAAGCACCGTCTCCGTATTGTGTATGGCTAGAACCAGATCCATACTCTCAAGCCACAGTTTAACAATAGTAATCGCCTGGTTACACGTTTGTTCTGCTTCCTCGGTATGTTTTGCAACTATCACTAAGGCGATGTCGTCGGCGAATCCAATTGACGTAGCTCCTGTCGGCAGTTGTAGGCGCAGTATACCGTCGTACATAATGTTCCAGAGCATAGGACTCAGTACCGACCCTTGAGGAACACCTCTGGTGACGCTTTACTGTTTTGTGCCCAGGTCAGTCTCGTACATAAGTACCCTGTTGCTGAGGTAGTCTTCAATAATGCCTGCTAGGTATGGTGGGACCCCTATGGAACTAATAGCTTGCCGTATATGCTGCCATCCCGCTGAATTAAACGCGTTTTTTATGTCGAGCGTGACAACCAGGCAGTACTCGTTGCTTCCAAACCTCCAACGCTTCCCTTCGATGGCCTGGCTAGCTATATCGTGCAGCTTGCTAATGGCGTGGATGGTCGATCTTCTTCTCCGGAATCCGTATTGCATAAGGGACATCCAAGTTCCCACTGCGTCTTCCAGTCGCTTCTGAATAATTCGCTCTAGAATTTTTCCAGTGGTGTCTAGCATACATATTGGTCTATAAGCCGGTACGCTTTCGGATAGATTCGCTCCTTTTGGAATTAGGGCTAGCCTCTGTCGTTTCCACCTGTCCGGAAAGATTCCCTCTGATATGCAGGCATCATATAGGTCAACAAATGACTGGGGGTTGTCTTTTATTGCCAGTTTAAGGACCTTGTTGGGGATACCATCTGGTCCTGGTGCTTTGTCGTCCTTAAAAGCACTCGTTGCTGTAAGTACTTCATCCAGTGTTGTTCCTTGCCACTCCTGTGGTGCATGTTGTAGGCGGCGTGATCTTTGACACCTCCTTCTCGCACGTAGGCACTCCTTTCTTGAGTCTGATATTTCCTTCGACCACCTGTATTTTGGACTCTTTTTTGGTGGTCCCCGAGTTTTTGGAAGCTTCGCGCAGTCACATACTGCATTTATTTGCGCGGCCATTTGGGCTGCTCTCGCTTACTTCCCAGCTGCTCCGTGGGATGAGGCTGCTGCTTGCAAACGTAAGGTCGATGATCGAGCCTCTGCCCGCCTTGTAAAAGGTCTGCTTTTCCCCCGTGTTGAGAAATGTAATGTCTAGCACTGCAAATGCTTCCAGAAGTGCCTGGCCTCTCGCATTTGTGGATGGGCAGCTCCACTCAGTAGCCCATGCGTTGAAATCACCTGCTATCAATTTTGGGCGTCTCCCCTGTGCATCTTCCGCCAGGTTCTGTAAAATGTGCGAGGCTTCCGCAATGCTGAGACTGGGCGGCAGGTAGCAGCTGTACAGGTGGATACCACCAATCGTTGCACGAACATATCATGCAGAACGTTTTTCATCCTTTGTTTGGGATCATTCTGCATGCTCTCGGTTTCGGTATTGTTCGCTTATTATAGCGACATCAACAATTGCTGAGCCACCGCACAGTGGTTTAGGTTGAGCTGAATTATTTTCATTTTTGCCTATTACCCAATTCCTTTACCGCCTTCTGATATGACTGGCATCTAAAACTCGTTAAGGCGTGGTTCGTATTCCGCATTTTATGCCTCGCGCAGAGGATGCAGGAGGCGCTTTCTTTACAGTTGCTGGCCAAGTGTTTTTCCCCGCCGCAGTTATAACAGGCTTTTGCGTAATCGTGCTTGCTTCTGCAGTTCACCGAAATATGACCATATTCAAGGCATCTAAAGCACCTCCTTGGTACCATCTTCGCCCTCACTCTGCAGTACACCCACCCTGCTCGGATTTTCCCTTTTTCGAGTAGCTTGCTCGCTGATTCTGGTATCAGGCGCTGCGTTTGGGTTTGCGTTTGCCTGTAGGCGGACCGTAGGCTCGCGATATCTGATTGAGTCAGGCTTAAACCTGCCTGAGAGTTTATAGCAGACAGAATCTCTTTCGCGTCCGAAACCTCGTCTATGTCTCTAATTTCAACTAGTGTGGTCTCCGTGAGTGTCTGTACTTTTGCGGTGGTTCCTAGAACCGCTTGGACAGCACTTTGGAGTTCCGCTGTCTTGGGGTCTGATACCTTGTTTAGCTGAAGCAGAAGTTCCCCCTTGGCGGTACGCTTGATGCCTTGCACGCATTACCCCAGCTCTTTCAGTTGTGGTTCGGCTTTTACCAGTCTTAATATATCCGCATATGAGCACGATTCTTCTTTAGTTTTGATGACTATATCATCATTTTTTTTAGGTCTCGGTTTCCTGGTTATTGACTTTACTGTAGTCCATCCATCTCCTTTCGGCCCTTCTGGCGCTGTTCCGGGCTGAGAATCTTTTTGTGCTGGATTCTCCCTTTTTCCTCCAGTGTCCCTCTGAGGAATCTGCTCCTTCCGCGCGTTTTGTTCCGAAGGCGCCGTATGCATCGCTTTCTTAGACGTAGCCGTCGATAAAGGAGACACGTTGTCCCGCGTGGGGTTTCTTGGTCGCTTATAGCTTCCATTTGCTTCTGTTGGGTTAATCACTTTGGGTGCCCTGGCGCTTTTTGCTAGAATCCCCTGCAAATATGATTGCGTTTCCCGTTGTAGCACATCGATTTCGTCGACGAGTTCCCTCATCACATTAGTGATCGAGCGCTTCGGTAAGGCCATAAGTTTTCTGAGTTCTCTGGCCTTTGCTCCAATATTATTGAGGTTTCTTAAGCCATCAACTTCTTCTGTCTTTTTACCCTCTAAATTGTTCATCGGGTGACCTTTGGCCTCGCTGGTAGCTCCGGTTCCGAAGGCACGGACTCCTCCGGGGATCTAGCAACCATCGAGCTTTTCCGAAAAGGATCTGCTGTGCCCCAGTTAATTGTGCTAGTTAGTGGAGTGATGCTTCCACTAGTGTCGCCAACTATTTGCACTCCGAGCTGGTTCGGTCCTCCGGGCTCAATTTCTTCCATGGGCAATTCCATGCCAATAATTGTTCGCTCCACACTGGGGAGCTTTCCATTGTTTTTCTTTTGATATACCAATTAATAATAGAAAAAAAAGGTAAAAAATAAAAATATACAAATTTTTTTGGCCTTCACCGTGATTCGAACCCGTATGCTTTTGGTTTCGAATCCTGCTCTACTTCCGCTGCGCCACCCAGTCAGTTGGTAGATGAGTGGATGGTGGGCGATATTGTGTGGTCTGCACACTGCTTACCGACCGTCCTTAGTTGTAATTTACTGCTTGTAAATGTTAGTAGGTGGTGTGGGGGAGGGGGGCTTGCACTGCGTTACCGACACTAACACTCGCGTGGTGGGATTAGTCGATCCGCGAGAGCCGCGGTGGGTTTAATTTTTTTACACTACGGATGTTGCAGAAAAGTGTCCTGTGAAAATACCGACGACTTATTTGTCAGCAAGAAATTGCAATTAACAAAACGCCAGAATGTTTAACGCGCACTGCGATTCGCCTTGATTGTCTGCCTTTTGGGCCAAGGGTTCACTTGGGGATCCGTACGCACTTAGTGGTGTGTTTTCCGCCGTTTATTACAGGCGTATAAGCCAACTATATCGGAGCTTTAACAGAACACGTCCGTTCACCGCACTGCACCTCCGGTATCTATGAGTGTGTGTGTGTGTGTCTAATTCACTTTTCTGCTTTGACGTCGACGTCGGCAGAACCGAACTCTGTGTGTATTTGTTTTGCCTACTGCAGCCGAAAAAGGTCAGCTGTTGCTTTGCGACGCACAGGCAACCAAAAACAACGCCGAACGAAGAAGTTTGCATACCCTTCAAATTTGATCCAGCATTCAAACCACATTTTATATGTATTTTAAAGTATTTGATAAGTGGATTGGACAGGTCGAGTTTGAAATAGACTTAAGATAGACTTTTCTTATTATTATCCCAAGAACAATAATTTATTTATGGATCATTAATAAATGCATATAAAAACTTCTTATAGTCGGATTTACCTTTCGATACTCTGAGTAGGAAAAAGTGACGCGAGTCGAAGGCGAAAGACAGAGCGAAGAAAAGGATTAACTTCGAACCTTTTTGACTTCTATTTTTGCGTATGCCTAGACAAATTCAACACGTGCTTTTTTAATTTTTACTGGCAGCTCGTGACGAATGACATTTCAAATAATTTTTATGTTGTTAAGATATATTTATTATTATTATTAATAGTCGACAAACAATGGCTGTCAACAAATTTGTAAGCACGTTATAAAAAGGCTTATGCACTAACACTAAGCACTTATATATTACATATATTACACTTATATATACATATATATTATTATATTATTACAGGTAAAGCAAATCGGTCAGTCTTGATTTTTTTACAGTGTGTGTATTAGTCAATATTTTTATTAAATGCTGTTAGAATTATTAATGTTTATTAGTTCATAATTATATTTATATATATATATTATACATACTTTTTTGGTTAATTTTTTTACTTATTCTTACTGCATACTTTTAATTTCGAACAAATCGGACAATTATTTTTGAAGATACACTCACATTTGTAAAGACTTGTAAGGCCAATTTACAGAGCAAATGAAACTTTACATGAAAACAATAAAAATGTACATAGGTCCACTTTCATGAATGAAAATAGCATTTTGGTACACCTGTGCTGAGAGGCTGTTCCAGTTGGGCCCTTTTTTACATTTAAGTAGGTAGATTCGACACAACAGTTCGCGGCTGCAATGCTTACGGAATTTCACCGTACGCTTTGATTTCTTTTATCGTGGCAGTTTCCGCAAACCCCGAACAGGTAACCCGTTGCACCTGTTACATTGTAACGGCCTTTCACAAGTCTTGGGTTTTTTAGAGTTAATTTCTTAGTCATTATGAAACCAAATGGGCAAATATCAATCTGTGAATGAATTTGGTGTCTTGTGAACTAAAGAGGATATTGCCATTCACATCCCTCTCCATTTCTATGTTTAAGTGCCCTCCATTTATGCCCCACGTTCTAAAGCCTCTCTTACTCACACACATTTGCAAATTGCCAGTTATCTTACAATTCTTATTCTTCTTACAAAACACATAAATGGGGCTTTCCGATATTCCCTTGATTTAGGTCAAAATTGGCCAAATTATTTGAATGCCAAAAGCACAAAAATCTAAATTGTATTATTGTATTGGTTTAAAGAGTGCATTATTAAATGCATTATTTGTAATCTTGTTGCTTTTTTTTAAATAAATTAAAAAAAGAAACAAAAATTTTATAAGCCCACAGTAATTTACTTACGTATATAATTAATAGAACAACAATTAACAGAATAAATATAATAAGAAATCATAAATAAAAAATATTTTGCTCTACTAAAAATCAATGGAAGCAATCTCGGTAGCAGGTGCATGCCATTCTGCCTGCCTGTCTGCTGGTGTATTGCCATTTGAGTTTGCGTCTTTTGCTAAGGAGTAGGAGTGAAGTTTGGCAACACTGCCCATTTTTACGACAACAATGTGTGCATTGGCGTGAGATACACACAGGATCGAAATGACAGCGCTCAACGCACGTCGAGCGTCTCGTTCTGAGGTTGAACGGGCACTAAATAGCCTCTGCTCTCTGGTGCTCTCTAGCTGCCGCTCACTCGGGGTTGCGTTCGGGTGTCTACGATCGGGCGCTGGGGTCGCAATCTCAACGTGAGAAGTGAAACCAAAAAAAACCCAGTTTGAAGGCTCTATATATAAGTGCTTAGTGGTACTAAGGAGGCATAAAAAAAAAGAAAGCCTAACAAAAATTACAAAATAAACTAATAACGACTCCGACTCGGAGGGGGATTTTAATTTGCCGGTCCGGCCAGCTATGCCCCGATTCACAGCCTGTTGTGGCCAGAGTCGATATTGGAGCTATCAAAACCATTTAACAAATATATAGGCCTGTTCAGTTTTTCACATAAATTAAATTTCCTCTATTTCGACTACCTATTCTGGTTTTAATAATTTGATAGAATTACTCGATTTAAAATCACATTGATTGGAGCATGTCAAATTAAAGTTAAATTCGTAATTTATTATAAAATGCTATCAAAATAAAGCGAGATATTAAACAGCTATATTAAAGCATTGTTGTTCTTTTGCGGGGTATGTATTTTGATTGTTTCATCCAACTGATTAAGTTCATTAAATTGTTAAATGCAAAACAATTAGGAAATTAAACATTCAAATTGCAAGTCGAATACCAGAATAGCGAACTCAAAATCGTTCCATTTTAATTTCATTTGCAGTTTAATAAATTATGTAAAGCCCGGAACAGGACTGAAGAGATGTGAAGAGGTAAGAAAAAAGAATAAGAAAATGCAGGCTTACAAATACAGAGAGAGATAAAGGCATAAAACTATAATTAAAGATAAAATGGAAGAGTGACCAAAAATAAAAAATTACAAATTAAAAATATGTTAAAATAAAACTAAAACGATAACCGAAAAATCTCTGACCCGGTGGGGGAAGATTTATTAGCCAGTCCGGCAAGCTATGCCCCTATTCACAGCTGGGAGTGGTCAGAGATTTTCACGGAGATAAGTGTAAAGGGACGTTTTTAAGGAGAAGAGAGAGAGATCTGTTGAGAGGAGGTGATAAAGATCGTTGTAGTCTTGACATAAAACCCTAAATCGATTATGCTGGGCATAATCAGTTGTGCATCTAGACAGGATTAAAGGAAAGAAGTTTCTTGTTGGCCGAGAACGAAAAGAGAAGTTAAGGCGACGTAAGAGTTCAGAAGAATCTACTTCACCGATGATTAACTTGTGAAGAAAAGAAACACCTAAGACTGTTCTAGGGTTAGCTATCGAAGGAAGGTCTATTAGCAAGAGTCTTCTGGAGTATGATGGCAAACGGAGGTTAGGGTCCCAGTTTAGGCCACGAAGGGCAAATAGCAAAAATTGTTTCTGAACTGATTCAATACGATCAACATGCTTTTTATACTGCGGACACCATACGGATGAACAGTATTCGAGCACGGGACGTACTAAAGCAGTGTAAAGGAGTTTAGTGGTGTAGGGAACATTAAATTCCTTCGACCAACGTTTAATGAATCCAAGTACACCATTCGCTTTGTTAGCAATAGTGGAGATGTGGTGATTAAAACTCAATTTGGGGTCAAAAAGAATTCCAAGATCAACGACAGACGAAATACGTTGCAACGGTTCATTACCAATTGCATAGGAAACCAGAAATGGTTTGCATCGATGGAAAGTCATAAACATGCACTTGAAGCAGTTAAGGTGCAAATGATTTACCAAGCACCAAGACTGCAAGGAGTTAAGATCATCTTGCAATCCAATAGAATGAATCGGGTTGTTGAAAGATAAAATAAGTTTAACGTCATCAGCATACATACATGAGTATCCGAGAAAATGATAAAAAGTCACAAAAGTACAGTCACAGATTTTGAAGTTTTGAACTTTTCTAGTTCTATCTTTTAGATATGACGACGCCCAAAGCAGAAAAGAGGAGGGAAATCCTAATCGATCGAGCTTAAAGAGGAGAAGATCATGATTGACATGTAAATACATTACTGTGATGTAAAGTGGATTGCTCGTGTAAAACTTTATAAGTGTTCTACTCGATAAGTATATTGACATCTTACCAAGAATAGATGACCGCTACCGCTTACTAAGGTAGAATTTATTAAAGCTGTCTCAAGTCTGGTATCAGATTTTGACGATAGGGCGGAAAACTTACAAAGTTTTCTTGACGCTTTAGCTTTGGTAGAAACTATCAAAGACACTCATAAACCAACAGCTGTCTCTGTAATAAAAACAAAATTAAAGGGACATGCTAGAAATTTGATAAGTACGGAAAGTACTATTAATGAAATAATAATAAAATTAAAAAACTCTGTCAAGGCAGAGTCTGTTGAAGTGATTTTAGCGAAAATAATAAACCTTCAACCAAAAAATAGAACAGAAAATATAATATATTCCAGGGATGCAAACCGGTTCGAGCTGAACCGGTTTTGAACCGAACCGAACCGCTTATTCCCGCTGGTGAACCGAACCGCAAACCGAACCGGCTTCCTTTCAGAATTTCTGAACCGAACCGAAAACCACAAATAAAAACGGTTCGGTTCGGTTCAGTTCTCTGACGAGTTTTAACAGGAATTGCTTTCCTCTAGCCAATGATTTTGATTAATTAGGAAATTTGAATCGTTTCCCGAAGATAATTTTCAAACATTTCGTTCGACCCTCTACATATTTAGCGTTGTCGGATCGAAATAACTTTTAAGGATCGATTTAACTTCAGCAATTTCCCGCCTATCTCTTAAATTACCTGTCATCAATCTAAATTTGTTTATTCATTAGACAATATTTTAAATTTTCTGTGGTACTTCTTGACCTTAATTCAATCTTAATCTGCCAATAAATAAGGGCATTCCTCCAGGAACTGATAGACGAGTTCTAGCAATCCAACATAATAATCTTTGCAGATTGCTCTAAGGATTTTAAAGATATTCGAATGGATTATAGGATTATTATCAAATTTCAAAAATAGTCGAATAGCCACTTCACCGAAATCATAATTTATAATGTGCCTTTGTGAACCACTGAACCGAACCGAAACCGCGGTTCATTTAACTCTAAAAACCATGTTATGAACCAAACCGGCGGTTTAGAAACTGTGCGAACCACTGAACTGAACCAGTACTTATTTTCGAGTGGTTTGTATCCCTGATATATACACAAAAGAAATCGAGCAATTGACAAAAGCCCTAGAAGGAGCTTACATCAATGACGGTTTTACACCAGAATTGGCAACATAATACAGCACACAACATGGTGTTAAATACATGACAACAAACTGCACTATATATAGTATAATGTAAAACTTATCATGCAGGCAGGCACGTTCAATAATATGAACGATGCAATCTCCAAATTTGTGAACAGTTGCACAGAGGCAACGGGAAAACTGGCACAGTTCTATATTATACAAATAGAGGAAATCGCGGATATAATGGACGCGGTCAGTATAATAATCAAGGAAAAAGAGGAAGAGGTTGCCAAGGTAACCAAGGCTATAGAAAAAATAATTACAACGGTTAAAACAACCGTGGCCGAGGTTCCTTCAACGGCAACTGTAGAGGCCAAATGGCAACTACAGAGCCCAGAATAACAATAACAACTATGCAAACTTCCGAACAGCAAATTCGTAAAACCAGCAACACCCCTTGAGCAACAACAACCACCAGTAAAAGAATAAGCAATAAATCTCAATCTGAGTAACATAATCACAGTTCAAAATGAAGAAACAAAATCCACTCTAACATTCTTGTTATATACAGGAGCAGATATTTCGGTGATAAAACAATATCATAATAAATATCTCAATCTCAAAACAAGCTCTTGTGGCCTAGTATCCCTAGAATTACTTACAGACAAGTACAAGTGCTAGTATCCCAAAATTTTTCTATACCAACTGATGGTATCCCGGGCTCTGCTTTTATCAGAATATATAATTAGACTTATAGGAGGAGCAAGATACACTAGTCTATGAACATAATTAATAATAATAATAATAATAAGTACTTTATTAAAAATCAAAGAATAACAATTGGCTTAAAGTGCATAACAGCTTTCACAGAGGTATTGATTTTTAATTCAGTAATACGGCTATGACTTTGAAGTCGTCAGTCGGAGAATTATTTATAAGTGATGAATCTTATTTATACATGAACTATTTAAGTATAGAGTGAAACATGTTTGTCACTCCCAACCTTAATACAAACTGCTTCCCCGCTCGTCGCGAGATACAGAATCGTTGGGGTATGGGAGCAACTCCCAAGTTGCACATATAAAATTATAAATTTTGTTTAGTAAACTAAAACTAAAAGTATTCCATTAAGATCTGCTTTCTGTATTTAATGGCATGCTGCAGATATAGTGTTAAGTTTTTCCAGTTATTTTCAAACGCATCATTTAGCAAATCTATGATATCTCGTTCATCTAAAAAGCGCTTTCCCAGATAAAGCGATCTATACTCGGATAGAATTGGGCATCTTCCAATAAGGTGTCGAATGTCCTCGATTTCGTTGGTGTTGCAAAGCTCACAAATGTTCGTTCCGCCTTGTTGAAAATTGTACTTATTTCCGTTGAGCCAGATCATGTCGCATCTTGCTCTCAGCACCCATGATGCCGTCCTGCTATCTAGTTGGACCAGTCTAGAGCCTGCTAATTCATCGAGGTCTTTGTATATTCGCGTCTCACTATTCATTTTCCTTTCATAAAGTCTTTGATTTCGACTCTCAGCTAACGCACCTAGCAGCATTAATCTTGTCTGTGTCCAAATAGTCGGCTCCATAAGTTCCTCGCTCCAAGCAAAGTTAAAAGGCGCACTAATCAAATTAAGGCCTTTTGCCCAAAATATATTCTTGGCTAATATTGTCTTAGACATAATATGTGGGAGACGGTCGTTGCTATAAGTGAATAGTGTTTTTTGAATGTATTTGATGTGCAAATCCAACATATACAGGCAGAGGCTTTCCATATTTGTTTCAAGCGCTATCGCATAGCTTGGTGTCGTTCTGGGCATGCAAAAAATACGTTTAATAAAAAACGTATATAAATTATCTATATCTTCTGGAAATGTGTAACCCCAAACTTGCGCCCCATATGCCTGGATAGATCTGCAAACTGCCCCAAAAATCTTGAGCTTCATGTCAAATGAAATATGGTTTTTTGACAGCATGTTTCTCCAGGTACAGCTTATGCTACTTTTCGCCGCTGAGTTTCTTTTCTCAATGTGCTTTTTAAAGGACAGCTTCGGGGTTAGTACAACACCAAGATAGGTAAATTCCGAAACAACACGGATGGGTTCGCCCTTGTACACCCATTTTTCTCTCGTTGACAAACGCCCTCCTCTTCTAAAAACCATGATTTCTGACTTTGAGGTATTAACTTCCATGTTCCAGGTCTCGCAGTATTGCTCCAATCTTTGTATCATTTGTTGCAGCACTGTAACATCGTCAGCCATCATCACTATATCATCTGCATATAGCAGCAGTCTTATGTTTTTGTTGCAGACACTAAGACCACCACCAAGGAACTCATGAAGATCATCCAAATATAACGCGAATAAAAGAGGGGACAGCAAGCATCCTTGGCGTACTCCAATATTCGTTTTAAAATATGTCGACATTTCGTCACCGGTCCAGACAGTTACTTGGGTATCAGCGTAAATATTCTCCAAAATGTTTAAAAACTTAGTTGATACACCTAGCGTATAGAGCTTGTAAATGAGCAACCTCCTGGGTATTTTGTCAAACGCAGCGCGAAAGTCAACAAAGTAGGCATACACTTTTTTGTTCTCCTCCATTTTCAGATGCACAATCGCTGTGAGATTGTATATGTTGTCTACTGTAGAGTAATGTTCTCGAAACCCAGATTGGTATTCATTGAGTTTATCATTTTGCTTTACCCATTTTGTAAGGCGGTCATTCAAAATTCCCATAAAAATTTTTGCAATACAGTTCATAAATGAAATGCCGCGATAGTTGTGAGGTTGATTGAGATCTCCTCTTTTGTGGATTGGGAAGATGACGCTTGTTGTGCAACATTGCTCGATGTGTCCTTTTTCCAGAATGTTGTTGTACGCAGCGGCTAACGCGTTTATAAAAGAAGTCGGTGCATTTTTATGAAATTCGTACGGTATTCTGTCATCGCCTGGTGCCTTATTTTCGTTAGTGCGACCTAGCACTTGGAGAACTTCTGCGCTGGTTACTACCTCATCCAATGTGCCAACTTCAACATAATTTCGAACAAAAAGAACATCGGGCGATGTCTGTGCTGGATTTAAAAGGTTCTTGAAGAAGCTTTCAAAGTCGGAGGCTGCAATATTAGTGCCGGTTTGAAAATGAGCATTATTTATCTCCCTTGCAAGCTTCCACCAATCCTTACTACATGTTACTTGGTCCATTTTCATGCCAAGCTCTTGCCAATATGTTGCCTTTTTTCTTTCGCATAGTGAGCGATACTCTTTCCGTAGTCTATGAACATATTAATATACCAATAAGTCACTCACTTGAGGATGACTTATTATTGTTACCAGCTAGATCTGAAGTCATACGACAAGTAAGAATAAAGACTAGTGAAAAAACTGTTTTTGTACCCAATCAGGAGATACAACCGGGTATAATAATAGCAAGTTCAATTGTAATCAGTAGTAATGCATACATTCGCATAATAAATACTACTTCGAACAACACAGAAATTGACAGTCAAAACATACAATTTGAATCGATTCAGGATAACTATATCATTCCAACGAATAAGGATAATAAAACAAGAACAAAAGAACTATTAAAAAAAATAAAATTCCCAAAACAGTTCGAGTCTAAACTAACTAAACTTTGCACTGAATACAGTGATATATTTGGTTTAGAAACAGAACCCATATCTGCCAATAATTTGTACACACAAATACTTAGATTGCAGGCCAAAACACCTGTGTACATTAAAAACTACAGAAATGCAGAGTCGGAAAAGCAGGAAATAAACGATCAGGTACAAAAATTAATTAAAGGCATAGTTGAACCATCCATATCCGAATATAACAGCCCACTTTTCTTGGTACCCAGGAAATCACTTCCAAATTCAACGGAAAAAAGATGACGTTTAGTAGTTGACTATCGCCAAATAAACAAAAAATTAATAGCGGACACGTCCCCACTTCCAAGAATAGAAGACATTCTTGACCCATTAGGTCGAGCTAAATATTTTTCATGTTTCGATCTTATGTCTGGATTCCACCAGATAGAACTTGATGAAAGATCAAGAAATATGACATCTTTTTCAATGAGCTCAGGCTCTTATCGCTACACGCGATTACCATATGGTCTTAAAGTCGCACCAAATTTCATTTATGCTCATGATGACACTTGCATTTTCAGGTCTAGAACCATCACAGGCATTTCTTTATATGGATGCCCTAGTAGTCATCAGATGTTCTGAACAACATATGTTCAAAAATTTGACAAACGTCTTCATACTTTGTCGCAAATTCAATTTAAAACTACATCCACAAAAATGTTCATTCTTCATGCATGAAGTTACATATCTCGGACACAAATTTACCGATAAAGGCATTCTGCCAGACGACAACGAAATATGACGTCATCAAAAATTCTCCAATTCCAACAGATGCAGATATTGCACGTAGCTTCGAAGCCTTCTGTAACTATTAGCGGAGATTTAAACAGAATTTCGCAGAACATTCACTCCACTTAACGGGGCTTTGTAAAAAGAATGCTCAATTCCAATGGACTCCTGAATGCAATAAAGCATTCGAATATTTATATGCCTTCTTCACTGAAGCACATTTTCAAAAAAGTTATCGTCATCACTGAAAATGTAGTTTGCTGTCCTCATTGTGTTGCTTCTGCATTTGCATATTCAGAACATATGTTATTAGTTGACAATTAACAAACTGACTGGCAGTGAAAAATGCAAATTAAAAATGGAAAATACATTGGATATTATTTTGATGATTGACACAGAATATTTAATGTTAGCGAGAGTCTGGAGAGCTTCAATGTCCATATAGTCCAGCTCATAGAAACCAGGCGCTGAAATTCATGAATTATAGAAAAGGATGTACCGCAAAACTCAAGCGATTCCTTCCAGGAGAGCTATAGATGTAAGAGGAGCACATTGAAAATTTTGGCGGCTCGGTTTTCTATGCTGGCAAGGCACCATTTCGACTGGCTATACCACTGGACAAAAGGATTGCCAATGCGTTATATACGATGGACTCATCCGCAAAATACCGAACAGTTGGAAGACTGTTCGGTATTTCACATACAATGGTCGGATCATTTTGAAAGACTTCTGCCGAGAAGTCATCATCCAGTTGGCAAATGAGTTTTTGCTACCAAACTACATGACACAGAAGAAGGTTGTTGAGTGTACGCAGGGATTCCAAAAGTTAGGATTCCCTCAGGGCTTTGGTGTCTTCTGACATAATTTTTTTTTTTTTTTTTTTTAGGTTAATTTAAGACCCGTAAGTAATGGGGAATCCCCCAAATAATCATTTGTCCGCCCACTTTAATGGAAAAGTGAAAATCGCCAGGGCAAATTTATATAAGTTATTTGTTGTTCCTTTTGTTATAAATCAACTTTGATTTCGTCTAGAAAGTCGAGAACTGGTTGATAAGCATCAATGCTTTCCTGTTTGAAGAAATTGTATGTGTTGATGTACAAAGTTAGGTTGTCGTGTCGTGCGGTATTTTTCACAGCGAAATATATTAGTGGTATTCCTGAAAGTGATTCGCTTTCGATTTTGATTTGCTTTCAATTTCGTGTATTAGCTGATCACGACAGCTCCATACAAAATTTGCAGTGTGCCCAGAATAGGTTTGGAAAGTAGGGTAATACTAATTGCTTTCACGAAATCAGCTTCGAGGCTGATTTCGCTTTGATTTCGTTTTAGCGTGACCGTTTTCATCAACGAATGCGGTCGCACTTAGTGTTTGTTTACCTTTAAATTTGATCTCAATATGGAAAACTTTGTAAGTTTTTTGTGTTTTTCTGCTATTAAACTTAAATGCATGTGTTAATTTACTCCTTAAGGATTTCTGCGAAGCAACATCAAAGCCTAAGCGTGCTAGCGCATTCAAATGGAAGGATGCAAAGGCTGTGGAGTTTTTAGAACTGGTCCTTGACCAAATAAGAGTCACACCAATTTGCTTTCGCGCCTTTGTTTAATTTCGCGCCGTCAACTGCTTTTGATTTGCTTTCACGAAATCAAAATCGAAAGCAAATCACTTTCAGGAATACCACTATTATGTGTGAGGCATCATCGAAATCGTTACATGTATCACATCTGTTATCGTTTCTCACATCCATCTTGGGTAGAGTGTAATTATCAAAGGCATTTCCATTTTATAATCTGTTTATTAATTTAATCTCTTTTGGTTTATATCTACATCTCATATATCTACATCTCATCTTTGAACCAAGGCTTATTCAGCGTAGATGGAAACAACTGACAATACCCTCTACCTTTTTGTGCCACGAAATCAGCGTATTCTTTTTCCCAGTCATCCTTGATGTTTTATAAATGTTACATATTGCGTCCTTAAGGCTCCATTTCATTGCCATAAAAGTTGACTCGAGCGAAGCATTCTTTGCCTTTTTATCCACAATTTCGTTCTGCTCTAACGCCATGTGTCCGGGGATGTAGTGTATTTCCATTTGACGTAAGCTCGTGTGACTCTGTATTTTTGTTCCGTTTCTGCTGTCTGTGAGTATGGCAACATGAGAGAGATTCCTAGAAATGGCATGGTCTATAGCTTTCTCTCTGGCTATAAGTTCAGAAGTGAGGGATGATAAAATTTTATTTGTATAAAAACTATCTGTGAACCCTGAGTTATCTTCTAGGAACGCCGCACTAGAGTGGCGACTTGAGACTGAGCCATCCGTGAAATACAGATCAATTTTCAATCATTTTTCTCGAAATAGGACACTAGTGCATTCCTCGTTAATAGCTCTTTTATTTTCGGCTGTACCCTTTAAAAAGTCTATGTCTACTTTCAACTTCCTACACTGAGTATATCCTATTCCAACTCCTTCGATCCTTCCTAATATATCCTCAAATTCCCTGTATACTCTACAGTAACTGGTATTTATCCCTAGGGTTTCTCTAACTGTATCACAGATTGGCAGATTGTATGCGAAGGATTTGGCTAACTCTTTGGCAGTAAAAAATTTGTACCTATATTCGGGTGGAAGTTCAGCAGCCATGTGAAAAATGATCTGGACTGGAGTTCATTTTATCAGCCCTAGGGCCTTTCTGAGGTGTTGGTTTGTGTGCACTTTTACTTTGTCCAAAGCAGTCTTTGAAAGGTTGTTGAAAGAGGAGCATACATACTATAGCCTGCTTCTTACAAATGCTTTATGCAATATTAGACTTTTCTCCGGATTCACCCCGAACCTACAGCCGCTTAGCAGACTCAGAAAGGCACAATTTCTGTTAGAGTCAGAGATTGCCTGATCCACATGTGCACAAGCAGAGTTGTTAGCAGCTACTATTCTACCTAAATATCTTATCTGCTCCACTTCCCTAATACTGACTCCTTATTGAGAGATGTTAAGTTGGGCTCTACGTGTGCTAAAATGAATTACACTAGATTTGTTGGGGTTGAATGATAAATTTAACTGCCTACACTCATCTTCAAAGATAACTATCTTATTTTGAAAAATGTATGTGGCCTGATTGAGATTCTGGTGAAAACACACAAGGAAGAAATCGTCTGCATACTGAAAGAGGATACTGTTAGAGTCATTTAATTTATGAAGATCAGCAGTGTAAATATTGAAAAGTGTAGGGCTCAGACAGCTGCCTTGACAGACTCCCCTATTTAGTTATATTTTGCTCCTTCCTTTAACAAGAGTGTGTCTACGCAATAAAGAGATTATCCAAGCTACTTGCCAGGAATCGAATTCCATGTTGTTGAGCTTAACTTCAAGGGTGTCTACTTCTACGCAATCAAAGGCTTTTTGTAGGTCAAGGCAAGCCGCTACTACCTGGTATCCATCAGTCTTCAGTGCTTGAACCTTGTTTACCAGATCGTTAATGCACTGAGCAGTGGACCTATGCTTTCTGAAAGCGTAGGACCTTTCTGGCAGGAACTCTTGATCTGCAATGCGATCTTCCAAGCTTCTTTTAATCAAAGCCTCTATTGTTTTGAAGAGCATACTGAGTAGACAGATCGGCCTATAATTGCTGACTAGAGTCGCGTCTGTATTCTTTTTGTGAATAGGAACCACCTGAATTAGTCTCCAGCTTTCTGGAATGGTTCCTGTCTCCCAGATACCCATTCACAACCTAAACAAATCCTGCTTCTTATTTATATGTAAAGCTTTTATCATCCTATACGATATTCCATCTAGCCCTCTGGCAGAGTTCGGATTTCTGGAGCCAAGGAAGTGCATAAAATTTTCAAAACTAAATATTGTTGGTGCGTCCATCCTGAGAAGGGGATTTGCTACTGTGTTGTTGACACAACCTGCGTAAACCCTAGGTGCATTTGCTACATTTTGTAAAAACTCCGTATCCCCCTCCTCCGTCCATGTATTACCTATATGCTTCTTTTGCCTGTATTTTTTTAAATTTTTTATAAATAGTGATGGGCACCATGTTTATTGATTAAAAATAGTCGACTATCGAATAAAAACTATCGAACAATCGAATAGATTGCGAGTAAGGCGACTACAATTTTTCAAAATGCACTTTTCTGCCATCTCAAGTGGCCTACTACATTTGTATGGGGAAAAATGTAAATTTTGCCCAAAATGTAAATGCTAAATGCAGTTGTAGTGAGGACAGCACATTAAAAGAAGCACTAATGAAACTAACATTACTGCAGTACCCAGATTGCAGCAAAGATATTGCATAATCACAGATTCTAGCAAACACGCTTGCGGAGCGGTACTAACCAGGGTTCGTAAAATGCTCAAATGATATTTTTCAGTCATGACAATTAACATCAATGAAAAAAATTTTTATTTTCACTCGTGTAAATAACATTTTTTTTCACAAGAAAAAAATTTTTTTTTTCATGAAACTAACACGAACATTTTTTACACGCATGATTCTATCACGCGTGTGAGAAATTTTAGCAGCCTCGTGTAAAAAAAAATGAGAGCAACATTTTTTTCACAAAATTTCTCACACGGGTGTAAAAAATTTTTTGAATATAATTTTCACTGCATTGGTGTTGGTGTGTATATGGGAGTCGGCTGTGTGTCGTATTCTCGTGCGCGGCTGCGGCTCGGTCAGGCACACTGAGCTGACAAACGGGGGTGGAAAATTTAAAGACGCGAGTACCTGTGCCTAAGGGCCATAAAAATTGCGATCGGCTGCGTTCTGACCAATCAATGAGCTGTCAGGAGCTGCAATTTTGCTGTGGTCTATGCTAATATCCATTTTTAGGCACAGTTTACGACTTTTTACTTTATCGGTAATGGAGTCGCGCGAGAGTGCCTGTCCCTTTTATATATGGGGTCATAAAAATTAGAGATCCGCTGTTTTTGCAATGACCTGCCAATCATCAATGGGCTGCGAATCAAAATAGGTAAGAGCTATTTTCCCTTTTAAAAAAGGGATAAATGCATTTGCCCCAGGTGTGCCAGCTCGTTTACCAGCTCAGTGTGCCTGACCGAGCCGCAGCCGCACACGAGAATACGACACACAGTCGACTCTCATATACACACCAACACCAATGCAGTGTAAAATATATTCCAAAATTTTTTTACACCCGTGTGAGAAATTTTGTGAAAAAAATTTTGCTCTCATTTTTTTTTACACGAGGCTGCTAAAATTTCTCACACGCGTGATAGATTCATGCGTGTAAAAAATGTTCGTGTTAGTTTCATGAAAAAAATAATTTTTTTCATGTGAAAAAAAATGTTATTTACACGTGTGAAAATAAAAATTTTTTACACACTGTATTTTTTCTTTGTGTTAATTTTTCACGTGTTAAAAATAATGTGTGTTAATTTACGAACCCTGGTACTAACACAACAACATTATGGCATGCAACTCCCAATTGCATAAGCATCAAGATCTTTCACACAAGGTGAAAGTAACAAATCAATTACAGAGTAGGAATTAGCTGCTATAACTGGGAAATAAAACACTTACGACCTCATGTTTATGGAAGGCATTTCTTTGTAAAAACTGACCACCGACCACTCACATATCTTTTTTCAATGAAAAACTCAAGTTCCAAGCTCACACGAATGAGGCTTGATTTGGAAGAATGTGATTTTACAGTAGAATATCTCAAGGGGAAAGATAATCACATTGCAGATGCTCTATCCAGAATATCAAGTGGAGAGCTTAAAGAAATCAACCGACAAATACTAAAAGTATCAACTAAATCTTCAACAAGACAGGAAAAAGTCTGCGCAGACAAAGAAATCGGTAAAGCTATTAGTAGCACGGCTATAAAATTGCATGAGCAAAAAAAAAAATATAAAGCCCAATGTCTATGACGCAATTAACAACAACGCTGTCAAAAAATTTGCGAAATTAAAACTCGACAATTACAAGTGTTTGTTCAATCGCGGAAAACGAATCATTAAACAAGTTATTACAACATGTTCTCAGCGCTTCTCAAAAAACTAGTCTAGTTGCAGCTATCAATTCTTTTCCCTCGTTTGAACGAGAAGGCTTAGGCCACACTGGATTAATAAGCACTCTATTATAATGGAGTCAAATACGATAGTTAAACGAGCGATTTTGTATATTGAAGCGAATGAAAAATAATAATCTTTTCTATCTTTTCCGTTGTTATTACCTGTTCGTATATTCCTCCACAATCCGATAGCACAAATTACTCCTCGCACCTTTCTGCCATCAAGTCGGTCTCGTCGCTGTTATCAAACAGTGACATTTTGATTTTACTTGGAGACTTTAACTTGCCGGAGATTATTCGGTCACGGAATGATGAATCAAATTCCCTTTTACCTTCGAAGTCTCATGACTTTATTGATGGACTTCTTGATTTGTCAATGCCACAGGTTAAACCTAATCGCAACACGATAAACAGATCACTTGACTTGATTTTCCTGCTGGATCCCCCCAGCAAAGTTGCATCTAGGACTGACCCATTGGTTCTTCCGGGGGACCCTTTTCATCCTACATTGGATCTTTCCATTGATTTGCCTTCTCGTGTAGGTTCTGCTCTTAAAAATTTAACGGTTAAAACCCGCTGCTTCCAAAAAGCTGACTTTTCAAAGCTTAACGACCTAATATTTCATACTGATTGGACTCAGCTGTTCACTTGTACAGCCATTCTACATAGCCATTCAACTTTTTCAACTTTTTTTTGATGTTTGTGTTCCACTTGAGCGTTCTCGTTGTACTGATAGTCAGCCTTGGTTCTCAAGGGAGCTAACAAACCTGAAGAACAGGAAGTCGAGATATTTTAAAAGTATAAGAAATCCGGTAAATCATCGGACTTCTCCCGTTATGTGCTGGCCCGTTCTAGCTTTAATGTGCTAAATGCTCAATGCTATAAAGATTATCTTGACCATTGGAGGCTTCAGTTTACGCAAAATCCTAAGCAATTTTATTCGTTTGTTAACTCTAAACGTAAGTCTTCCACTCTCCCCTCCTCGGTCATGTATGGTAATGCTAAAGCAAATACTGATCAAGCAATAGCCGATCTGTTTGCGGAGTTTTTTAAGTCAACCTACTCGTTTTCTAGGTACTGTGTGAATCAACCATACCCTTATCGGTTGAATATGTCTAATTGCATTTTTAGCCCCGTGATCACTAAAATCTCGCTCCTTTGTGATCTGAGCTCTGTCAAACCCGTGTACGCACCAGGCCCTGATGGAGTTCCTGGATGTGTACTTAGGTTCTGTGCGGATGCACTTTGTAAGCCTATTCATAAATTATTTGAATTGTCTTTGGAGTCATCCTCTTTCCCATTGCTATGGAAGGAATCTTATATTATTCCACTCCATAAAAAAGGTAATAAGTCCGATGTTGAAAATTACTGGAAAATATCCAAGTTGTCTGCAATTCCAAAGGCTTTTGAGAGAATTATAACATCTCAACTGCAACATTTATGTAGTGCCATTACCTCACCCTTCCAACATGGATTTGTGAAGCGTAGATCTACTACCACTAACCTTTTAGAATTCACATCTTCAGTGATCAAAGGGTTCATAGGTAAGATGCAGACTGACGTCATTTATACGGATTTTAGTAAGACTTTTGATTCTGTTAATCACTCCTTGCTGCTCCACAAACTGGGTTTAATCGGCTTTCCAACTAACCTTCTCAGTTGGATTTCTGATTACCTAAGTACTAGAACCCAAAAAGTTATATTTCGTAATTCTTATTCTAAGTGTATCCAGGTTACTTCTGGAGTTCCACAAGGTAGCCACTTGGGTCCATTGCTTTTTACTCATTTTATCAACGATCTTCCTTCAGTCTTGGTTTACTCTCGGGTGCTTATGTATGCTGATGATGTGAAAATATGTTTAACATATAATGATCTGGTTTCCCGCTATAATTTGCAAGCAGACTTAGATGCATTTCATTCATGGTGTCAAGATAATCTTCTAAACCTTAAGAGCTTAAAGTGTAAGGTTATGACATTTTACAGAAGCTTACCACAATTGGTCACTTATATGCTTGATAATGTGGCATTGCAGCGACTAAATGAAGTAAATTATCTTGGGGTATTTCTTGACCATCAACTCAATTTTAACTCTCATGTAACAGCTACCGTTAATAAGGCCAGAAGTGTTTTATGGTTTATAAAGCGGTGGTCGAAAGAATTCGACGATCCCTACACTACCAAAATTCTTTACACTTCTCTTGTCCGTCCTACTCTTGAGTATGGATCATGTGTGTGGTCTCCGCAATATTCGATCCATCAAAATAGAATTCAATCTGTGCAAAAGCAATTGTTATTCTTTGCTCTTCGTGGTTTGAACTGGAATCCTGAGGTCCGTTTCCCATCTTATTCTAGTAGACTACTTTTAATTAATCTTCCTTCCTTATTTAACCGTAGAGTTATGCTTGGTGTGATGTTCATACATAGACTAATTAATGGTGAAATCGACTCATCGGAATTGCTTAGCCAAATTAGTCTCAATGTTCCTTGTAGATTGTCCCGTAATTTTGTCCCTGAAGAGCGCGATTTTGAATAAACAGAGCCTGTGGCAGGGCGAAATTAAACTCGAGCGAAGGTAATTTCTGTCGAACCCCTGAATGAGAATAGAGCACGCCAAACTGTTTGGGCGCACGAAAGTCATTAATTCCGCGAGTTGATCCTAAAGCTTAGTATACACATAAACAAAGGAGCGGCCAATGGAGAGCCAGATGGGACATACAGTACAAGAATGACAGCGACGGTGGCGATGTTGTCGCCATGATTGCTGCTACTGATTATCCGGCCACGACAGCGCTAATTAGAGTCCCTTGTCTTTTTCTGTTTTCTTCAGAATTTAAAATTTTATTCAATAATTCAAGTTTTAATTAAACACTTGGCAGTGTGACCATAATGTATGCAGGTATCTCAAATCTGACCAAACTAGACCAAAACAAAACAATTGCCGCTTCTGGTATTTTTGATTTGGCCGCTCCTTTGTTGAAGTGTATACTGTTTAAAGCTGGTGCATTTATGTTAAAAATAAACAATAGTCCAAAATATGAGTGAATTATATGCGTGAGTGCAAAAAAAAATTATAAACATCAATTAATTCTTTATTAGAATTTTATCAAAATTCTATTTATTATATCAATAATAAATATACATGTGTATATGTCGAATTGTGGTATACATATTCCTTTTTAAGTTTTAGTAATTAAACAGAAAGTTCTTATTTCCTACTTGACTTCGCGTTTTAATTACATTTACTCAGTGCTAACATATTTCCAACAAATCGTTATGTAAAACAGGCTACACTTATATGAAAATTAGCGGTTTGAAAATTATACAAGATAAAGATTTTACCTTTTAAGTAAAATTATAGAAACTAAAATAATTAAAGTAAAATCCAATATTGGGAATGGATATGGTTGGGGTGAACTTAACGAAGAAGTAGATGGAAAAAAACGATTTAGCCAACATAAAAAACGGAACTGGAAAATAAATAGCCTGTTTGCTTAAACGAATCCAAAATTTTTGGACTTAATGGCCATCAGCATTTTACTGCGTAAAATTGATTTGCTGGAGTACAATGGGATATACAGCCGAGATATACAGGTATTTGCCGTTGGAAGATGAGAATCATCTGCAGGTCGTATAGTAACAGATGGTAGCGGCTGAAATCCTTCTTCAGATGCTGGCAAGGCGGGCGACCCTGTCCAAAAGTATACCTAAAATAATTCAGAAGTTATAAAATTTTCGGCGTCGAGTGATAAAAATTCAACACACCAAATCTTGACGTTCCAATGTGTTCATTTTTTCTACAATGCTCCAAAACCATCTCTTGAATTTTAACAGCTTATCCGGTCCTTCACTTGATTCATCATTAAAAGTAGTGTATGAAATTAATGTTGAGACATTAATATCACCGACTCCATTCAACAGCAAACGCAAGTCCTCCGCGGTTAAGCTGTTCATACAATTATCCGGTAGAACGTCGAAAACTCCGTCTTTTAATGCCTGTAAAAAATTTAGTACATTCGTTAACAGAAAGTTAATTTCCAAGACTTGTTTATAAAAGATTACCTCGAGAGCTTTTTCCTGTGATTTTATTAGCCTGTACTCTGTATACCTTCTTATATATTCAAATATATTACTTGTGGTTACGACTACATCACGTCCTCCAGAAATCAACTCTCTGTTACCACAACCTTCCTCTTTCATCAGATCGATTCTGCAACAAGTTCAAGAAAATGATAGGAATATGCCCTTATGTTGAGTGTTATAAATATGGACTTACACAAAACATAGCTCCATACGGTTGATGTTTTCTTCGCCTTCTTTTGTTTGGACATTTTGTATGATTTGCCTAAACGATTCATACAAAGCAGGATCGAAAAAGGCCAAATCATGAAATTTAATTTTGCGACCAAGTATGTATTTAAGAACATGCCTTTGCAGAAACAAAGGGAGCAACTCATTTTGCAATAGGCACAGTCCAATTAGTCTGAAAATACAAAGACAAATTAAATGTGAAATCATACGCCTTACAAGTGCATTGACATGGCCAGTAAAGAGGATGAAGATGAAGAGGATTAATCTAACTTCTACTGATTACACAAATGAACTAATCGTTAACTACCATCTAATCATTAATTTACTTTTGACATCGAAGGAGTCTTAGAGTGAAGTATTTTATACTGAACAAGAGAGCTAAGCTAACTTCGTCTGTGCCGAAGTTTTTATACCCTTGCCCTTGCACGTGCTCGCTTAAATATTTTCAAAAAATTAACTCTTTTTCCGACCGATCGTTTTGCCAGAAATTTCTAAAATTATGTGAAAGCATTTGAAACAAACAAATACAAAACTGCAGAGTGCTACCATTAAAAACAAAAAAGTTTTTCTAACTAAAACTGTTTCTCAGACCTATCTTTTGTTTGGCAGCTATTTCATATAGTTGTCCGATTTTAATAATACTTGATAGAATATTAAAAAAAAACATAGAAACCCTATGATTACAAAGTTTGGAGACGTTTCCGTTGAAAAGAAAAAAGTTTTTATTACTAAAACTAGTTTTCCGACCGATTGTTCCTTTGGGAGCTATGAGATATAGTCGTCCGATCCGGTCGACATCGTTCCGACATATTAGTAGTGTGCAGCAAAAAGAAAACTCTGTGCAAAATTTCAGCTCGATAGCTTTAAAAATGAGACTAGTTCGCGTAGAAACAGACAGACAGACGGACGGACAAAGCTCAATCGACTCAGCTCGTCACCCTGATCAAGAATATATATAGTTTATGGGGTCGGAAATGAATATTTCTATGCGTTGCAATCTTCTGGACAAAATTATAATACCCTTTGCAAGGGTATAAAAATAGAGGAAAGTTAACATCGGCTCGGCCGAAGATACTATAAGATGTCCGTTTTCGATAAAACTTACTAAATGCATGGAAAATTATAGCAAACTAAAAAATTCAAAGTATTCGACCAATCGTTCCTATGACAGCCATATGATTTAGTCATCCCATCTGGCCGGATCCGATAAATGTGCAGCATATTTGTACAAAACTACTTCGTGCAAAGTTTCGTGAAGATAGCTTTCAAACTGACGAAGGAGATAGCATAGAAACAGACGGACAGAGCTATATCGACTCAGCTAGTCCTGCTGATCAAGAATATATATCAAGAATATATATCAAGAATATATTACACGAAAATAATTGTTTGCCCTTTCGTCCTCGATATTTGCAAAAGTTCAATTGGCGGAGTTATAATGTAATGGTCAACATTAACAGTTATTTTTAATTTTTATTTTAATACTCAGTAAATAATAATTATTAAAGAGTTTTATTTTTTGACTCTGAGAATACTAGTTATTCAAGAGTTTTATATTATTACTCACAAAATAACTGTTTTTAAAAGAGTTTTATAATAAATTTCATTCAATAACAGTTTTTAAAGACTTATATTAAAATCTCAGTTGATAATCATTATTAAAGCTAGGTACGGAGATGCTGAGAATTTTCTCGGAGCCCATCTAATTACATAGCTCAGAGAATGCGCTGCACAAAATTCTCAGAGCACATTCTCAGAGCGGGTACGGAGACAACACAAATTTGCTCTGAGAATGAGCATAACCTGCCAACTCGTTTTTTGGCCAAACAGCTGAAAAATTCTCGCAGGGGGTCAATGAAATTATCAAACATGTTTGATAATTGTCAGAGGTACCTACGGGAAAAAATGAATGGAAGCAAAGAACACAAAAAAACAATACAAAAGTCAGTTGGAGAACTCTACGGAAGACGAACAACTCATTTTATAACTAACAAGAAGCATTTCGATGCAATTTGCACAACCCATAAATGCTCCTTCTCCTCCCTCACCATGCAAAATGACCGCATAAAAACAGCCATGGCATTCCCCAAAGCCTCTGCATTCATCAAAGAGTCTTCCAGTTTACATTTTCACAAAAATATTAGCTTATCTTAAGCGCGCATTTTTTTATAAACAAACAACAGCTGACCAGTGCAAGCTGACCGTTTTAGATTTAGTGACACTTTGTTGCTTTCTGGTCACACTACAGTCTCAGAGGTCGCTCTGAGAATTATGAAACAATTCACTCTGCGAGAAAGCTCTCAGCATCTCCGTACCTAGCTTAAAGACTTTTATTTTAAACCTCAGAATATTAAAGTTATCGAAAGACTCTTATTATCAAATTAAGTAAGTAAAACTCAGTCAGGGACTCTAAAAGTCTTTTTGATTCAGCTCCAGCATTTTGCGCGCTGCGTGAATCATAGATCATTCATATCATATAATCTATGCCGTTTGCCGGGTCAGCTTGTTTACTTATAAAGTAGCCTTTGCATAATCGGCCTAAAGACTGGAAGTCGGCTGAGACCACATAAAAATCATGATGGAAACGTGCTTAAAACTAAATTTTGAAAAAATATATGTATAATTTTGTGGTAAAATCAAAACTATTTTAAAGAGTCATCTACAGTCTATAACTAATCACATTAAACAAATTCCCTCATGATTCGATGAAATCGGTGTTTGAATTGTCGCCCGCGAAAACCACTTCTATATTTGTCCCGTGCGACCGCCTTGCCTGTTTGCAATTATCTCGAAAATGAAAAATAATCGAAAATCAACCTTAGCACCAATTATACGGATAATTAAGTTGCGCATATTGCCAAAATAAAAGACCGATTTATTTTGACTTGTTTTTAAATTTCGATACGTAAGACACACAGAGTAAGATTTTGCCAGCAACAAAAATCAAAAAAGAAAAGTGCTTCAAATGCAAAAAAAATATTTGCATATGACAGAAAAATATGCAATTGTTATAGAAATAAACAAAAATCAGAATGCAATAAACAGAACGCAAAACAGCAATAAAACGGTCATTAAACATACCTTATTGCAACGCTCGCCAAGTTACATTTGACACCCGGCAGCCAGTTACACAATTAAAGTGATTAAAACTATATCGTGTCCTGTTTCCCAATAGTGTTAATTTTTTGCTAACCTAGAACAGTTTAACTGTTAAATTTTCAAAACCGGGGCTTAATACCGGAACATTTTGTATAATTTTTTCCGTCAGCACCTTGAAAATAAGAACATTTTCAAAACTCTTGTTGCTTCAATGGACTATAACTTCTATGTTCTATCGTGTTCGATGGTTCCGCCGCATGGGGAATAAGCGGATGGACTCCCAGAACATGCTCCAAGAAGAAAAAAGTGCCGTTTTTTGTTGCCAATATTGGAGTTATTAATGTTTATATTTTATATAATATGTAATCGAAAGCAGCTCGATATTTGGTGGTATTTTGCTGTTGAACGGTCTCACTGGAGATTGTTTCTATGCTAGATGGAGCTAAAACTGCAATTTGATCCTGGATGTTCTCCACTTCCTTTATAATTAGATCGCGAGTTTATTTTGTGGAAATAAATTTGGCAGTATCTGGCTGAGGATGGGTCTGGGTTTTGCCAATAAATGCTTGTCACCTTTTATCGCTAGTTTAAGTTGGATAGGAACCATAGATATAGAAAATCAGCTTTCGTCTGATGAATGTCCATCTGAATTGATTTGTACTTTTAGCCAACCAGAATTATCAAGCATAAATGTTTGCTTATGTCGTTTACTTTTATACCACCTTACTTGAAAAGCAAAGCCTAGCTTTCTTAGACGAGAATTTACCTTCCCTAGGTAACATCTCTTCCAAAAAATTTGGTCGTGTAATCTTATATTGCCTTGCAAGCCTTGCAGTTTTAGAACTTGCTAACCAAATTTCAAAAAGAGCTTCGCGTGATATATCCTTCGTTGTAAAAAATTCTGCTCAAAGCTAGGTGCTCACATCAACAAAGCTAGCGAAGCAGTGAGCTCATTACGACTTTTTTGTTTTTAGTGATAGCGACCTGAAACTTGGTATATATTAATACATTGATACATCCACACAATTTTACTAAGTTTCTATCAAAAACGACATAGCATATCGCATATCGCATATCGCATAGCTCCCATGTAAAAATCGTACTGAAAAATTTTGATAAAATGTTGCTCATCTTAGAACTATACTTCCGTATGGTGAAAAAAGCTTCCATTCCAAATTTGAAGTCAATAGCTCTTAAACTACGGCTGAAACTGATTTTTGTCGTCTCAGATTGGCAAAATCTTACAATGTGCGGAGTGAAGATGAGCAGATTGTAGTCAGAGCGTGCCAGCAAGGGTTGATGTTTTTGAATGAACAAAACTGAATAGCGGATATGTGTAAGTGAGCAAGATCAAAGTTTGAACGCAAAAACACTTTGATTCGGGTGTTGATTATTTATTAACGTTGTGCAATCACCCGAAGCCGATCTCTGGATAGGACATATGCTCCGAGCGTTGCACAATCTAAGGAGCAATTGGGAAGCAGTTATACTGCGTTATTATACATTACACCCATTTTTAATGGGTACAAGGGTATAAAAATAGCTGTTTAAGCACATCTAAATAAATGCATACAATTCGACAAAATGCCACTGCATACAATGCGACAAAATGAATCCCTTAATGTTTCATGTAGTATGTAGTAGTAGATTTCTTCCTTACTGTGTACCCTACCTTTGGAAAGGTAGCCTTCAAGGGATTCCTTCCTTACTGTGTACCCTACCTTTCTAAGGGTAGCCCCCAGGGTAGCATTAATAGATTCTAGTTACTAAGAAGTAACCACATGCTTGCTTACCTGCCAATATTTCTAAATGCGTTTATGCGTTCAAATGATGCAAATCCTTGACGAGGTGTATAAAAACCACGTTTTCCCGGAGAGTAAAATAGTGGTTCATTATCATCTTCCACGGGCTCTACTAGGACTACCGACGGCGATTTCTTTGCCGGCTGGTTTTGAGAACTTGTTTCCGATTTCTGCTTAAATGTTATTATTTCAATAGCTTCATTCACTTTTTGACGCAACGTCTCATCCGAAGATAGCACAGATAAGAGCTGTGGAGTCGGTATCTCCAGCAACATTCCAGTAATTTTAGGAGCATGGGTTTGGTTTATTGAGTGAATCTGGAAACAAACAAATATATAGAAAAAAAGGTAAGTACTGTTGTTTTTATGTGAGCCTTATCAAAACTTACTTTTGGATAAAGACGCTCCCCTAGTTGTTGCAGGTGAACTGATAAATGGTCGTTTGAGCTTTCCACGCCCGTGTGCTCTAAAGGATAATTAACAGTAAATTTTAAGCATCCGAAAAGTCATGATTTCCTTACCTGCGCCGCTCGATGGGGTGTATGGCCTTGCATCAAAATTGAGAGCTTTTCGTTCACGAGCCGTGCGCCACAGTATTTTGCTCCCAGTGCCACGCCTTTGTAAGGTAGGTGGGTCGCGACTTGATCCAGACACGGTTCTACTTCGCAATATGCTCGAAAACGGTACACCGTACTTACTATGCGTGTTTCCCACCTGTACAGATTCAAGATTCGGCATTTTTGCACTAGCCAGCAATGCTTCAGCAATCGAAGTATAAAAGCTGCGCGCTACACCTGAACCCTCGCCTGGCTCATCCTTGAAAGTAACCTTAACTCTGTTAAAAGTAATCGGTGGCTGAGCACGACGATTTTGGTTCCCAAACTGTGTATTTAGTTCCTTGAATGTTTGAATAATCAAGTTCTCACGGTTTCGTTCCAATTTACAAAGCACTAAGTCGCGTTGCTGTCCGTTGCGTAACTTTTCCATGTGTCGCCGAAAGCGCATTTCTTTAACGGGAAAGCCACGTAGCTCTGGCAGTACAGACCCATGCTCCATACCCACGTCATCCATGAAAACGCGTCCAAATAGATCAAGTGCTAGCTTCCAGCGACTTAGGAGAAAATTCCAAGATGGCAACTCCGAAAAATTGCTTGTATAGAAAAGGGAGCCTCGAGTGGGAAACAATGATGTTTGTGAAGAAGCGTGCTTTTGTCGAATATTATCACATTTGGTTTGCCCAGCACTCGATAAGATAGATGGTTTACCCTCAGAGTGATCTGACTTCAGACCAGAGGCTCCAGCCCTCACTATAACACTACGAATTGGTGAAGGCGATATGACAGAGAATGCGTCATCATCTGCGTCAGCGACACCAATTCTGTGTTGGGCTTTGTTGGGAGCAATAATTACTTCTGGTCGGGTTGCCATTATAATATCAGCAGTTTTACTGGTGCTTGGAACATTGCTTAATTGTTCAGAGTCCTCTGTATCCATAGGCTCTACTACCTGCTCGAACTTGATTGCGGTTTGGCTTCCTACAAAATAAATAAATCCATATTAATCTTGTCTTGCTATTTATAGTAAGACGGCAAATCAGAAAACCACAAAGTTTTTAAACTTGATCAAAGACAAACAGGGGTGCCACTAATCTCGAATTATTATTCTCCCTGCTATAATCGTACCCCATTAAATCATCAAATTGCTTAAATAAAGTGTAACCTTATTATTGCTGCATTACAAAATAAGAAAAATAATTGAATTTGCTTTTGTGCTTCTAGTTTTCGCACAAGAGAAAAGGGACCCACAGTTTTGCGCCGAATCCAAAAGGCATCGCAGTTGCGGTCGGTGCCACCAAGCATAATTTTTTTTCCTCATAACTCGACTACCGTTCATCCGATATTTGCCAATACTTTGGCGGATCGGTAAATAGTCCTGATTACTAAAGATGTGCAGAAGGTACGCACCATATATCTTAAAAACTGTGGGAGATATGACGTTTTTTCTCCTCTATGACGTCCTCTATAAGCCGTGTCCTCCAGCGCATTACTGACGCACCCTTCTACGTGAGGCACCCGCGATCTGGACATTTTGCCATTATGCGCCCAGATAAATTTGCATACCAGCAGATATCATGACCGTCTGAAGAAGGCATAACCAACGACATCCCTACGATCTTTGGATCCATGGAAGGCGACCTTCAGGCCGCCTTATCAACTTAGCTTAACTGATGTTTGGCCCCCTTTCCTACTAATGGTTCCGCGCCACTGGTTCCCAGCTAATTTACAGCTCAGAGCTGTGATGTGTGTTTTCCTTAAATTCCCGGCATTTTCCGTGCTGTCATGGTACTGTAATTCAGTTGCACTTTTTGTTAACTATTTGTAAATAGATTAAGTTCTATGTACCAGATATATCCTAATATTTAGTAAAAACAAAAAAAAAAGTCGGTCAAGCCCGACTATAGCATACTCTGTACCAACGAAATTATACGCTCAGCATAAATTTTGATGTTGCAGCGAACAGTCCGTTCGTTCAATTTTCACAATTCCTTTGGCTAGTCGATAAGTTATCCTTATTACTAAATATATCCAGAAGGAACAACCCACCTATGTTTAAAACTGTGGCAGATATGACGTTTTTTCTAAATTGCGGGGGCGGCAGAGGGCGTGGCCAAAATTGAAAATAAACTTGATTTGCCTGCAGACATAAGAAGCATATGTCCCATACATGTCAAACCTCTATCTCTTACCATCTCTGAGATCTGTGAGTTCATACGGACGGACAGGCTATATCGACTCGGCTGTTGATGCTGATCAAGAATATATTATATATACTTTATGGCAGTGGCGTAGGCAGGGGGTTTAACCCCCTCCCCCCCTGAGAATTTCAAATGCAAATTGAATAAATACTGTATTTAAAAAGCGATTAAAAATAATTTGTTAAAACCCCCCTGAAAAAATCCTGGCTACGCCACTGCTTTATGGGGTCGGAGATGATTTCTTCTGACAGCGGAAAGTCTTTTGATCGTAACTCGACTACCGTTCATTCGATCTTCACCATTTATTTGGCGGATCGATAAATTATCCTGACTAGAAAGTACGAACCATCTATCATTAAAACTGTGGGAGATTTGTGGGGGCGGGAGAGGGCGTGGCCAAAATTAAAAATAAACTTGATTTGCCTGCAGAAGCAAATGTCCCATACATGTAAGTAAAATAAGTGTGTCTTTATTATTGGTATTCACGTAGTTAGACAATATATTAATAAGGTTTAATAAGAGTGTGTTTAGAGTAAAGTGCGGCTTAATTTCGGAGGATTAACAACTGACGGCTGAATTCGGCTGATCACGGCGACGACTACTAAACGACTGATGACGATAACTGCCGGCCTATCGACTACTCAGTCCATCGCCTTAATAGGGATGCCACTTCGGTGCATGCAGGTCCATTCAACATCCTATACTCGGCCATCCTGTTGTTCATCTGTCCCAGATGAATCCGCTTCAGAATCTCAGTTTCTTTCCCGTTGCAAACTGAGTGCCCTTAACTGCGACCAAATCGTGTGTTCATATCCACGTTGTTTCTTTCTTTTCTAATCGTAGTGCGACTTGTATTCTTCTTAAGCCTTTTGAGTGTTTGCTCAAACTTCAGCTCGCACCTCATCTCGTTCGGCTTGCAGGTTTTGTAGAAACTCATCTTCCAGCAGTTTTATCAGCTCGACTTCGTTTCGCATCTTTACCCCGAATAAAACTTTTGTTGGAGTATACTTAGTTGAAACTTGAACATGGGCGTTTAAAGCACGTTGAACCTTTGAAGTGTATGTACCATCTGGACCACTATTCTGCTGACATCTTTGCTAAGATGGTTAAATTGACTCGGTTGCCCCGTTCGATTTGCACGTTTTCCCTTGGAACTCGAACTCCCTAGGCTCGACGTGATCGATTTTGTTCACTTCGCAAAAATTTTTCAACATTTTAGATGTGAATGTTGCCCCCTTGTCACTGATAATTCGCTGTGGTCTGCCGAAAACTGTTATCCAAGAAGCTAGGCGCTGAAAATCTTGTTGTGCATCTGTTGATTTTGTTGGATTAATCCATACGTACTTGGAGAAGCCATCTACGACAGTAAATATGTATTTGTAGCTCTTAGATGTAGGGTCCAACGTTCCTAAGTAATCAATATGTAGAGTGAAAAGCGTCCTGTTCTTTTTATCAATACAATGATGAAAGTCTTCCTGCTTGCCAAGCTTTCGATTGTGTTGAGTGCACTCTATGCAATTTCGAATAAATTCTAAATTTTTTCCTTTGGATGTGAGGGATAAAATAGTCCTGATGGATAGTGTGTATTGTCTTCTGAGAACCCATATGGCCAAAATTATGTGCAGTTCCTAAAACTTCCTTTTCCATGCTTTTTGGCACTGCCAAGATTTCTCGACCGTCTATTTGTTTGTAGATCAACTTGTTTTTCACAATAAAATCTGCATACGGCTTCTCCTCGAGTATTTCAGAAACCGCTTTCAAAAAGTCGTCTTTCTGCTGGGCTCTTTAGATTTGAGCGTGAACTTTCAACGTGACTGACAATAGGGGGAAGCGACTCAAACTATCGACGTATTTCATTCGGCTACCTGGACGATTTTCAATTATGTATGTGAAATCCTGCAAATAAATCGCCTGAAGTGTCCTGTTAATCCCAGAAAAGCTTGGAGACGGGAAGTTGGAAAGTTTTTTACTGCTTCGACCTTTTGTTGTCCTGGCCACACCTGTCCATTTTAAATTGCATGCCCACAAAAATGTAATTCTGGTTTTTTAGAAATTGACATTTTGACCATTTGATTTCCAACCCGTGGCGCTCTGCTTTCTTCAGCACTATTCGCATATGTTCCAAGCATTCTTCATCTGTTTGGCCAAATATAACGATGTCATAAACATATAATTCCATAATGCCTGTAATGTAACGGACAAATATGCAGGGGATACAATCCTTCCTTAGTGACAAATGCAGTATACTTTTGGCTCTTTTCTATGTCAACATGAAAAAAATCTGTTTTTTAAGTCCATGACCGTAAAAAACCTGGCGTTCTGCATCTTCTCTAAGATCTCTTCTACTATGGGAACCGGAAATCTGTCTTTCAAAACTTTGCTGTTCAATATTCCGTAATCAACACAGAGTCGTGGTGTAGTATCCATCTTCTTTGCTAGAACAACTTAACTTGCAACATCTGAACAAGACTCCTGTATGATTCCCTGCTGCAGCCATTCCTTAACCTGTTTTTGTACAAACTCTCTATCCGGTGCTGATAGCGACTTGGACTTTCGCGAAATGCAATTTCGTTGCAGTTTGGCAAAATTCTTACTTATATTGGGCAGCTTTCTTCTACTTTTACCGGCTTGTAGTTGTTAATCATCTGCATAACCAATTCCTTGAATTTCGGCTCCACATCTAATTCTTTTTGTTGATCTACCACATTATAACCGTGAAACTCTGGCTCGTCCTCAGCTTCATCGGTTGTTTCAAAGGTGTAGCTCCTGGCGTTTATTATTACCTTAAATTTCTTCAGGAAGTCGTAGCCAACAATTGCATCTACGCTTATTTTATCGTCTGGAACTAATGGGAATGTGTGCTCTGCGTTATGGCCATCTACGATGACAACTGCGGAAAATTCACCCAACACCGACGTAGCGGCATTGCCCAATCCAGATCTGTGTCGCATTCTTGCGTTTTTCATTAATAACGACATTAATGTTCTTGGTTGTTCAGCCAAAGTCTATGTCCACTTCCTTTGAATTTAAAATATTTAGTGCTTTCCTTGCACTCTTTTCTTTTGTGTTCAGCTGATCCACAATTAAAACAGTGTGGCTGCTTACGTTCTGGAATTTTATTTTTGTCAACACGATTTCCGACTGTATATTCCCGCTTGTTTTGTACGTTCACGGCATTCTTTGTCAGCATTGTTATTAGCTCATACGCGTTTAACAATTCTTTATATGACGCGGCGGAATAGAGCGGAAACTTTTTTTCTCGAATATTTACGCGTTCAGCTATATAGGAAATAACCGATTACTCTTCAATGTTACCGAGCGAAGCAATTATCATATTTGTAGTACGTTAGCGTGAAAGATTTCCGAGATTGATATTTTAATTTGCTTGTAAACTTCTGCACTTGTAAACTCACTTATCAAAGCTGCACACAGAGATTCATAAAACGCCACCATAACAGTTTCTAGGAAGAGGGCGTCGGCGCCTTAATTTTATTACGAGCATTTACATATTTTTGTTTTTCACATTAAGCTCATATGCTTCAGCATTTTCATCAAAATTATAAAGCCACTGTCGAATATGTACCGAAAAGCTATCACATTTGTTCACATCATTTTGGCTTAATTTTTCAGCAAGCAGTTTTATGAATTCAGACCAGGGCTGCAAACCCATACATTTTTTTGGACCTCCGGAACGCTGGTTCAAACCAAAATTTACCAATGGATAGGGTTCAAAAATTTCAGGTTCGAGGTTTTTGGAAGAAGGTTTTGGTTCAAACCTTGGTTCAGTCCATGCTGGACACAATATTAATATTAAACAAAGCAATATACAGGCAGACTCGCAAAAGTTAAGTAGTTTGCTTTTGGGGTACTTAACTTTTACGAATTCTTAACTCTTTCCAGACTTCTACTACTAATCTTCAAAAATAGTGACATATGCACCTTAAAACTACAAAACGAATCCGTTTAAATAAGTTTATGAGTATTTATTAAATTTTTATTTTTATTTTTTTTTAATTTTGATAAGAAGTTTAATGTTATAAAGAATAAAATTTGGTTAAGATCCGGTGAAGTAATTCTTAACCTTTTTTTGTTGAAGCCTCTTTCCAAAATGGGGTTTGTAACTCGATCCGATCCGATCTTAACTCAAGAAGCTGCGGAATGTATTTATTAGAGTACTTCGTATTGTACTCATTCCATTTGATAAGTGTATTTACTGCGCATCGTTGTAATAAACAGACATTATTGCGTTCACAACCAAATATGCACTGAATGCTGCGAATCAGCGAGTCATAAACAACAATGCGTGCACAGCGAGACAAGATTCAACATGGGGGTTCCCCTTTTTCGTAAACTGTCGCATTTGCTATCTTAGCCAAACATAAGCTGCACTACATACATAAATCTCGAAAAATAAGTAACAAGACGTCAAAGTACTGGCTGAAATAGAAATATTAGCGTGAAAAAAAAAGACTCAGAAAAGTTAAGAAAAAACTTTTTAGAGACACATGTGGTAACGGAAATGTGCTTAACTTCTCCGTATGCTTAACTTTTGCTAGTCTCTACTGTATTTATTTAGATACTAAACATTACTAAATTGCAGAAGTTAGTTTACTACTAGGTAAAATACCATTTCGTAGTTTTTGTACAGGGTTGTCCATATTCGACGGACCCATATGGCAACGCCATAACTTTTGACAGAGATGTCAGATCGCTTAATGACATACCGCGTTTGAAGCGTCAGTCCAAGCAGATTTTTACCATGGAACAATACACGCCACGCGAGCGCTCTAAAATAGTTGAAATTTACATTCAACAGAACAAGACAATTGTGAAAACAGAATTATCATGTCCGATGAAGCCCATTTCACATTGAATGGGACCGTAAATAAACAAAATTGCCGTATTTACGCCACTGAAAATCCTCAGGAGATATAAGAAGTGCCTCTTCATGACGAAAAAGTCACAGTTTGGTGCGGCGTTAGTGCGAAAACGGTCATTGGGCCGTTTTTCTTCCAAAATGAAAATGGCCATGCTGTTACCATCAACCAGGAGCGTTATCGCGACATGATGACCAATTTTGTGATGCCAATTATTCGTCGAAAGCGAATGAGGCAGTTCTGGTTTCAACAAGAAGGCGCTCCACCGCACACAAGTCGCATAACAATCGATTTTCTGAAGAAATTGTTTCCGGGCCGTTTGATGTCGAAAAGTGGTGATTTGGACTGGCCACCGCGTTCGCCCGATTTGACGCCGCGTGACTTCTTCTTGTGGGGATATTTGAAGTCAAAGGTTTACGTTAACAAGCCAAGGACCGTAGAAGAGCTCAAGGACAACATTCGTGAAGAAATAGCCGCTATTCCGGCCGAAATGTTGGCGACAACGATGGAAAATGCTGCAAAAAGGGCACAATACGCCACCATTTGAGAGATATCATATTCAAAAATTGATGTAAACAAATCTACTTGGAACAAATTAAATGATTAAGATTGCCAACCGCCAAATTTTTATTTTTTTCTTTGATTTTTAAAAAAAAAACATGGGTCCGTCGAACCCTGTAGATAAATATTGTGTATCACAATATGTGTATCATTGAAAATGCTTTGAAGTCAGGGATCTTAAAAAACACAGGCTACCATAGAGGGGAATATTGTACGTAGCTCTTAATGCTATTTTAGGTTTTTTAATTCACTTTGCAGACCATTTTATGACTCAGTTGCACAAAACAACCAGATAACAGATGAAATCTCCGGGGAGAATGCCAATTTTTTTTTTGTCCACCATTATTGTTAACCGGACCGATATTTTCGGAACAGGTTCGGGTTCATCTTTTAATTCTAAAGAGGTTCGGTTCAAGGTTCGGTTCAAAGTAAGACAAAATTCGCAATTCCAATTGGGGCTTGATGTTTCACGTGTAGTAAGGTGTGCGAAATAAGTCACCTGATAAAGCTTATGATCTGCTGCTAGAGCTTTGCTAATTATTTTTATACTCTGTACCGTAGGTACATAGAGTATTATATAAGTTTGTGCAAAAGTATGTAACATCCAGAAGGAAGCATCTCCGACCCCATAAAGTATATATATTCTTGATCAGCATCAACAGCCGAGTCATGTCCGTCATGTCCGTCATGTCCGTCTGTCCGTCTGTCCGTCTGTCCGTCTGTCTGTCCGTCTGTCTGTCCGTATGAACGCACAGATCTCAGAGATGGGAAGAGATAGAGGCTTGACATGTATGGGACATATGCTTCTTATGTCTGCAGGCAGATCAAGTTTATTTTCAATTTTGGCCACGCCCCCTGCCGCCCCCGCAATTTAGAAAAAACGTCATATCTCCCACAGTTTTGAAGATAGATGGCTTGTTCCTTCTGGACATATTTAGTTATTAGGATAACTTATCGATCTGCCAAAGGAATGGTGAAGATTGGATGAACGGTTTTCGAGTTATGATCAAAAGACTGTTCGCTGCAGCAGCGCAGAAGCAGAGCTGCTTTCAGCTACTACTGCAGCATCAAAATTTATGCTGAGCGTAGAATTTCGTTGGTACAGAGTATGCTATAGTCGGGCTTGACCGACTTTCTTTCTTGTTTTCCTTCCGTTTTGTGTTTGGTTTCGTCTAGCACAATTCCCATGCTTGGAAAAAAAAAAGTAAAGCATAAGACTCGATAAGATGCCGTTATTTTTTATTAAAAAGCTCACTTCCTCGCATTGCAGAGCGAAATAATTAAGCTTACATTATCAGTTTTTCACATCGTACACGTGTATACTAAATCAGACATTGTAAAAATCGAAAAATGCACTCTTGGTCGTTTGGAAAACACAAGCGTAAATATATTACTGATAATGACATTCACATGAAATTTGGCCCAGATGTCATCAACAGTCCTGCCAACTCAAGAAAAAAAGAACTAGCACGAATTGTTAGGCCCGCGAAGTTTAAATTGAAAATTCACCTTACTTTTTGCCCACAGTAGTACAGCCATTAATTTCATGCAGGTTTTCGCAGTAATTTTTAGCCAATAAAAGAAGCGAGTTTTGACTCATAATTAGGTGATATTAATATTAAATCTTTTCCACTTTAGTAGGAATGTCTCAAAGCCGATACCTCTCTAGCCAAGAGCGAGCTAAAATATCAGCATATCGCGAACTGGGTCTAAAAAAAATTGCTACCAAAATGCAAAGAAGCTACTTTACAGTTCAAAAGTATTTGAAAGATCCCGAAAATCACGGAAAAAGACCTCGATCTGGTCGCCCATCATTGCTGCAAGAACGTGATAAAAGAAGAATAAGGAGTCTAGCACTTAAAGAAAACCAAAGTGCAACCCAAATATGCCACAAACTGGCTCTTCCAGTATCGACGCGTCGCGTGCAACAAATTTTACGTGCCGATCAATTCGTTTCATATGAAAAAAAGAGCCGTCAAGTGTCAACTACTTCCTCGTCACAAAGTTGCCCGCTTGCACTTTGCAGAGATGCATATTATCTTTAGCGACGAAAAAGATTTGATTTGGATGGCCCAGACGGTTATCAATATTATTATCGGGATATTCGGACACCAAAGCAAGTAAGAGTGTCATGCAATTTCTAAGGAAATTCACTCATGGTGTGGGCTGCATTTGGCTTTGCTGGTAAAAGTCCAATATGCTTTGTCACGCATAAAATGAACTCTGAAAAATATGTCGAACTGTTAGATGAAGTTCTTGTAAATTTTGGAGAAGAATATTTCGGAGATTCTTGGACATTCCAACAGGACAAAGCTGCTATCCACGTTTCAAAACGTTCAAAAATATTTTTTGAAGAAAATCAAATACCGGTTTTGATGTGGCCTGCAAAAACTCAAGATCTTAATCCAATAGAAAACCTTTGGGGCATTATATCCAACAAAGTTTAAGAGAAGAGTGGGCCAAATTGGATGCATCAATTCTTCAAAACTTGGTTAATTCAATGCCAGGACGTATATTAAAGGTCTTTAACAGTAATGGAGGCCATATTTAGGTACATTAAGAAAACAAGTAGACTTAATCTTAAAAAAAAAAATCAAAATATTCTTGAATTAACAGTTCACTTATTTCGCTCTGAAAAAAAAAAATAATTTTAAGAAAATATATTATAATTTCATAAAATTTTGCAAGACAGAAATTAAACTGTTATTTCATTAACTTTAAAAATAAAATACAACTTTTTGAAATTACTTATGGATTTAGCTTTAATCGAAAAATATATGATTGTAAGGTGACTTAATTCGCACAACTTACAAATACACGTGAACACGTTAAAATTAAGTGCTACGTGTATAGGTACGTGTTTATGAACTACACGTGTATTTAACACACGTGTATCCGAATACACGTATATCCGTGTTTCCAGTGCTAACGTGAATCACGTGTAACACGAGAATGATTCTTTTTCGGCGCTGTACCACGCAGCACGCTAAACCAAATCAACTGGATCAGATACCGAAGGCAAGCGTTCCTCGGATGGCGTGTTGCTAGTGTGTTTTTAAAATCAAATTTTCTATGCAATTTATATGGCATCTGATGCGTTTAATGCGTTCTTGCGACTGTACATTTTCTGCGTGTTTTTTGTTTTTGGTGGATCGAAGCATTTCTCGAAATTTCTGCTCTGTGGCCTTGAAATGTATTTCACCACGTCTTTTCTGCTTTACACTTCACTGAAACGGACTCTCGTCGGCTGAGCCCCCATGTAAGTAAGATAAGTGTGTCTTTATTATTGGTATTCACGTAGTTAGTTAGATAATATAATAATAAGGTTTAAAGAGAGTTTGTTTAGAGTAAAGTGCGGCTTAATTTCAGCGGATTACCGACTGACGGCTGAATTCGGCTGATCACGGCGACGACTGCTAAACGACTGATAACGCTGACTGCCGACTACTCAGTTTATCGCCTTAATACGGATGCCACCTCGATGCATGAAGGTCCCGGTCCCTTCAATCTTATATACATGTCAAACCTCTTTCTCTAACCATCTCTGAGATCTGTGCGTTCATACGGACAGACAGAGGGACAGACAGACAGACGGACATGGCTATATCGACTCGGCTGTTAATGCTGATCAAGAATATATATACTTTATGGGGTCGGAGATGCTTCCTTCTGGCTGTTACATACTTTTGCTCAATCTTATAATACTACTTATATGTACCTACGGTACAGAGTAGAAAAAAAAGATTGTCTTAAAATTCGGATTGTAAGGATAGTAAGTGAAATAAATTGAGATATCATTTTTCGATGTTTGACAGTAGGGCCGGAAAATTCCCGTAAAATTCTGCACCTTGAAACTCATTTTATAAGGATAATTAAAAAGATATATTGAGATGTAATTTTTTAATGTGGGAAAATTTCACATTCGATTGACCTAAAACCCGGTTTGTAAATAATTAAATTATAATAAAAATATAGTATAATTTAATTTAAAATTTATAATAAATAATTTTTAATATGATTTTCCGACTTTGGAAGTTTGGCCTTAGAGTCTGAAAAATTCGGGAAAGCTCTGCATGCAATTAACTTTATTTCATTCGATGGACATGAAACAAGATTTGTAACGATAGTATAGAAAATACTGCTAACGGTAACTTTAACTGTTACGGTAACGATAATGAAAATTCAACAATGACAGGCTATTCTTTCGAAAAATTGAGCCCTATGGGTGAAATATTGGTGATCAAGATTGTTAAAAAGTTTAGTTCCCAGCGATTAACTCCAAACTCATTTTCGGAGCTACATTAAAAATAAATAATTAATTCGTGACTTTTACAATTTTTGAAAATCTCCTCACAAAGTTTAAAAATGTGTGGAAAATTGTTGTATGAAACTATTCGCTCTCCATCTGATCATTTGATTCTCATTTTAAAAGCATCACATTCAAAAATATTACCAGCATGAAAAATAAATTACAAATTGACGAAAAAGCGAGCGATGCCGCGGGTAAATTTAAGTTGGTGTTTTAATAAAACAAATTTTATGTACGGCGAAATTGCTTAATAACATTTTCTTACACAAGTAAGAAAGTCAGTCAAGCCCGACTATAACATACTCTTTACCTTCCAAAGGTTTCATTTACCACCCATCGTTGTTCCAGGCAATGTAGTGTACCATAAATGTTTTTTTTTTCCCTTACTCCTTAGGCGAAACGATAAATAATATTGATTACTAAATATGCCCAGAAACTTCTGGACCAAGATGAATTCATATGTAGGTGACGTATTCCGTAGGGGTGAGTGGCCTTATTTTTTCACCTCGCTCTCTCAACTCAGATGACAGCTTCTCGACAAGCATAACTTGCAATATTTTGTGGACATATTGTAATCTAATAAAAAATCATACACATTTATACACATACGAACTAATAACACAAACTCTCTCATCGACGTTTTGATTCAAACTGTCAAAATAAGGCCCCTCAAAAGAGAGCACATGTGGGGAATACGTCAACTAATAGTAAATTCACCTTGGTACGAACCTTCTATCAAATTGTTGGAGATATGACGTTTTCGCGGGGTCGGGAGGGAACGTGGCCAATTTTTAAATAAACTTGATTTATTTCAACTCGGCTGTTGATGCTGAGCAAGAATAAGAATTTCCCTATGGGGGAATATGGCTGTTGCATACTTTTGTACAAACTTATTATACTCTGTGCACCTTTGGCACAGCTTATTAAAAGCTCGTACTAAGAAATTTTGGCAGTTTTCGCTAAGCTCTGAACTTATGTTGATATGCAAAAACACCACTTTCATTTTTGGTCACGCGCGAATCGGTCTTAGATTGGCATTATCTTGGAACCACCACTAGATCTGCCATCATCTTTACCACTATCTTTAATTAAAGCGCTTCGAATTAAGTTAAAGTAGCAGCATAAAAACATATCCTTTATTTAGACTTTTTCCGCTTTAAATGAGTACGACGGTCACATGCGACATCATGGAATATCCCATGTATACTTTATGTGGTCGGGGTTTCATCCTTCTATGCGCTACAAAAATCCCTCCTTCAAGGGTATATTTCATGGCTATTTACTTTAAAGCTGGCGCCAATAGCTAGTTAAGATGACCAGGAGTTTATGGTTTTTAAAGAAAACAAAGAGAAGAGTTAAATTGACTAATCTGTTTTTGGGGTCGGAAAAGGTTCCTTCTGCCGGTTACATAAATTTGCACGTCTTTAGTATACACTTTTTAACCTATATGTAGCGGGTATCAAAAATATCAACATTTTCAACCTTTTCGCTTGGCTAGAATTAAGTAAAAACGACTCACATAAGCAGTTTGCTAACCTATTGACGCTCAGTGGACGTTTGCACAACTTCATGATCCCGCTTTTCCCATTTTTATTGAGAACATGGTGCAAAAACAGGTTAGAGATTCAGTCAAGCATGCATTTTTTTTTGCAACATAAACAGCAGAAAGTACGGCATCTGCAGCTCTACCGCGAAATTTCTATTACTCATATCTTGGCAATCGATTATCCGATCAAAGCAACCATCGAAAACAAAGAGGGGTTTCGTGCTAGAACCGAACCTGTTTTTTTGACCGGTCGTGTCTGTTGCAACTATATGCTAAGTATATTGTTAAGTATAGCAAAAACGGGTATGGCTAAATCTACTGATCAGAAACACAAAATGAAAGAAGCCCGTGCGGCCTTAAGTCATTCTACTCACAAATTAATTAAGATAGCCATTTTGTGATGCTGATCTAGAATACGCATCCATTTGCCTGCTTCATACATTTGCAAGAACTTAGTATACCCTTTTTCTTCTACTAGTAGCGAAAATTAAAATAAATAAGACTTCTTCAAGGATAATTATTCTTTGGCGCACCCAGGTTTGTTACCCCTTTTATGTCGCCAAATAAATGATTTGGCTGCGGAGTTCAGTGCAGTTGCTCGGTCTTATACTACTACATACCTCCGGAAGGTGCGTTCAGGAATTTAGAATCATCTAAGCACTGTTTCTTTTTCAATTGTACGTAAATATTTGACTCATCTTCGATGAATGGGGTGTCTGCTTCAGCTGTTTTCATTGACTCTGCATTAGGCACAGAAACCATCATAGTCGTTGATTGAGTAGCCTCCATCTCAATTTTAGGTGGATCGTCAGATTTTAGAAAATTTGAGAACCCCAACCTTGTAGGGGGATGGTCAATTGTGTTTTGGTTAGATTGACTTACGCTGCTTGTGGATGGATTAATGTTTTCGAAAGCTGAACTAATGGCTAACAGCGGTAGGTTGGCAAAAAGTTCCTGACGTTTTGAAGCGGGCTGCAGCAAGTGTGGTTTATCGGCAAGTGGAATCGCCATATCAAGTGGAAGATCAAAGCCATCCGGTGCTGAGCAACCTAAGCTTAAGGTCGACTCCGATCTAGTGAAGAAAGTGTGTCTACGTGTCCCCAAACTAGATAATGACATCGCATTTGTGGACAACTGACCGTCCCCACTAGACTCCTCTATGTTTGTCAACTCATCGTCAGTATCGTCGTTTTCGGCCGCTGGTAAGATATTATTTACGCGACCAGAGATGGTTTCATTCTTGTCATAAAATCCTGTATCATTCCGCATATAGTATACAAATGCGTCCAACACGTATGCAACATGCCGCAGCGCGGTTATATCTAAAACTGGCAGTGCGTCCCTGTGCTCTGAGGTGTGGGCACGCATAAGTGACAGGCAATACGTGAAGAAGTCGCGTCGTGAGTTTGATCCTGCGAAGACAAACAAAATAAGCGAAGTCTTTCATTGAAAAGCAGATATTTTACCTAGTACATTGACTCCTACGGCGGACGTGGATGTTGTAGTTGCTGCTTGACTGGCAGAGGCTTGAGCAGTAAGGTTAAGCGGATGGAGTGGGTGAGTAGGGTCGGTGTAATTTGTCAAATAAGCACCGAACTTTAATTGAGCTTCCGTTCCATCCATTACGGTAAACATCCAGTCCCACGTGGCTTTTAAACGATTTTCAACAAACGCCTTTCAAATCACAAATGAATATTGGAATACGTATAATTGATTGCTCTGCGCTTACCTGAACCGCAACTGCTTCATCGTTCAGAATTTTTAACGATGTTTCGATATCATTAACAGTGTTATAGGACAATATACTTAGAAGTTCTGATATTTGCCTTATCGTAATGCCAAAGGCGCGCGCCAAATTGCTGGCCGTCGTCGCCATTGTGTGTGGCTCCACGGATGGTGTAGCTACAGCTGTGCTAGCTGGCACAGTGGAACGACGCAGCGCCATTGGATCGATAAAAACCAAGTTAGACCCTGTCGGTACGCGCACTGAAGAGCGGACAGTATCACGGCTCCGAATGGCCCATTGCATTGTTTGTGGAGCCAGATCGCTGCGTGCATTTGAGTTGGTAGTGCGACGCTCAAGCTGTTGATCATTAAAACTAAACTCATCAGAATGGTCATCCGATTCACCATCCTCGGAGCCATCTTCCTCTTGAGCTGAGGAGTCCCCAGATTCGTCTTCCAAAAATAGAACGCCAATGTCTTAAACGATATAAATTCATTATGTTAGATTATCCTTATTAATTTATTTTTTCAACATCTTATCTACAGAAGTGGTTGATTTTCTACTTAGAATCTAACAATTATGGAACGTTGTAAATATCATCAGTACAGCTAAGATTGCAATATTAAACAAACTGTAACAAAGGTTATAAAGGCAAACATTTACATTAACACAAAACAGTTTACTTACTAAGACTCATTAATTTACAGATCAAATAGTTCGAATGACCAGAATGGCCGCGTGAATTTAGGCTGCGAGCATGAAATGCAAATAAACCGTGCGGCCTTGTTTCATTTTCGAAAAATTAACTTAAAATCTAAGTAGACCGCGCTGTCTAATTCATTCTGCAAAATAAATTAAGGCCGCGATATTCAAATATTTTACGGGTGAAATAGAACAGCCCACGGTCACTTGCGATCGCAGCCTCAAATCATCATAAATAAAATTGAGTTTTGTGTTCCGCCATCAAAAATACAATTCACGCTAAAAAGTGCGATCAAAATCAATTTTAGCCGGGCTATCTTAATTAATTTGTGAGAAGAATGAAGAAGAAGAAGAAGAAGAATGAGAGCAACATTTTTTTTTACAGTCTCCAAATACTTTCATTTTTTTAATGGGCAATAAACGCAACTTTTCAAGATTTTTAATAGTTTGTTCTAGAATTTTACAATTACCAGTAAAAATATGGCAGTTGTTTTTTTTTTATTTATTTGCTTATAACTAAAAATTTGATATAAAAATATTGTTTTCCCTTTGCTCAAATAATAAATATTGACCATGATTGAACCAGAAGAAGAAACCGCCAAAACTTAAAAAAAATTAAATTGCGATTTGTGGAAGGACATTTTTAATTTGTTACAAAAATTGGGAGTCATTTCTAAGTTTCATTATGGGACGGCCATTACTTCCTGAGAAATTAACTATTAAAGAATTAAATGAAAAGGGCATAGCCGAATAAGCATGCCAAAACTGCCCCCGCTCTTATCAGCACCAAATTTAAATATGTGATAACCACCAGTGAGAAGCTCACTCTCCTAAATTTTTAGTCTGATAGTCGCTATTGGAGTGGAGTTATGAGGGCGGAAAGTTAAATCAAAAAACTGTTTTTTTCTCAAGAACGGCTTAACCGATATGGTTGAGCTAAATAAATGTAAGTCTCCCCAATACAATTAAAAAAATAATTTTCCACTTTTTTTTACCAATTTGCAGGCCAAAAATATATTATTGAATTTTACCATAAATTTTTTTAGGATGTAAATACTACACATACGGCTTTTTGCTGGCTTATCCATTTGGATATCATTTTTGTACAGAGTGCGAAGACTTAGGGAAGAAGAAACCCGAGACCGGGTAAAGAAAGATATCTCCAAGCTTGGCTTGATACATTCTTTATGCTCTATCTGTGCTCTTCATCACTGGTCAGGTCATCCATGGTAATTATCGCTGTTAGTATTGGTATATTCAAGGCTAGGAAGTTATGTTTGGTCATTTGTGGTCTTGAAAAGTAGTTAAGCAACTACTAAAGAAAGTATTTAGCGGTTTTATTACCAAGGAGATCCATTTACATTAAATTGCGCATATACATCCTGGGATGATTTTCAACTTGATTGACAGTTTTTTTTATTATAATTATTTTGTATCGCGTAGTTGTTACTAATCAACCAATTCCTGGAGCTCTCCGACATTATTGAAACTTGGTTAAAATTAACTTACTTAGCCATACGCCCCTTTAAGATTCATTATATAGTTTTTTAATGGATTTTACTGTCAAATTAAATTTGTAAATTGCTTTGTATTTGAAAAGATTTAAAGTGTAGATTTAAAGTGTCTCTTAAAGTGTAGATTTAAATCTTTTTTGATTAAATCCATACAAGATTTAAATCATTATGGATTTAAATCATTTGGTGTTTTAAATCAGAAATAAAAAAGGATTTTAATCTTTTAGATTTAAATCAAAATATAATTCAATTTAATTGCTCCAAAAGATTTATAAATCACCATAGGCCAATCATCAATGATTTCAAGAAGATTTAAATCTTAATGATTTAAAACAAATTGAATGCAATCGTTGTTTTCATAGTCTGTACCGAACGTACATAGAGTATTATAAGTTTGTGCAAAAGTATGTAACATCCAGAAGGAAGCATCTCCGACCCCATAAAGTATATATATTCTTGATCAGCATCAACAGCCAAGTCGATATAGCCATGTCCGTCTGTCTCTCTGTCCGTATGAACGCACAGATCTCAGAGATGGTAAGAGATAGAGGTTTGACATGTATGGGACATATGCTTCTTATGTCTGTAGGCAGATCAAGTTTATTTTCAATTTTGACCACTCCCCCTCTCGCCCCCGCAACTTTGAAAAAACGTCATATCTCCTTTGGACATATTTTGTAACGAGGATAACTTATCGATCCGCCAAAGGAATGGATAAGATCGGATGACCGGTTTTCGAGTTATGATCCAAAGACTGTTCGCTACTGCAGCGCAGTAGCAGCGCTGCTTCTAGGTGCTACTGCAGCATCAAAATTTATTCTGAGCGTATAATTTCCTTGGTACAGAGTATATTATAGTCGGGCTGTTCCGACTTTCTTTTTTGTTTTTCTTTTGACAAATCGCTGAACTTAGTCAGTTGGATGAAACAAACAAGATACAAACTCTGCAAAAATGAATAGAGCTTTAATATAGAGGTTTTATATCTCACTTTACTTTAATGGCATTTTATGAAAATTTACCGAGACTTATCGAATAATTCCATCAAATTATGAACATTTACATTGAGACCGAAACAATTTATTATAATTTTCGATCTACTTTAAAATTTTTGGCGCTTTGTGTTGCTAGTACAAATGCACCCATAGAACGCGAACGTTAGTCACAGTAAGAAAAACCCGAGTAGCGAAGGTGCCTTGAGAATATTGTGAAATTGAAATAAATCAAAAACGAAAGATCCCCGTTATTGCACCGGTAAGTTTAAATTCTTATGGAATAGTTAAAATATTCTTCACAATTTCATTTAAAATAGATATGCCTTTGATAAAAACAATGAGTGTTTGGTTTGTGGGCAAAATGATTGATGCCCTTGATCCTGCCAAACCGCCGACGAAAATGCCAATACTGCAAAGATTTTTCAAACTACCTTTGGTCGAAAAACATACCATTGTAAAGAGTGCCGGAATTATGGCAAAGAATTTAAAAGTTTTGTGGAAACCCAATCAAGAGACCCGTAGCATTTCACGCGAAATCGTAAGATTGCACTCAAAGTGGATGTCATTGAATAAATGTAAATATAGAAAAACAAAAACCGAAATCAAGAAACGAAAGAACTTCTTGCACGACTTGAAGTGCTTGTTCGTCAAAATTGCTCAACCTAGCGAAATATCTGAGAAGTCAATCCGAATCCTGCAGATCAAATCAAAATCTGTTACAAACGAAGATAGCTGCAGCGTTAATAGCAATGATTCGGACGATTCAGACTATAAATCAGCAAACAAATTAGTGTACAAAGAACATCTAACTTTGCAATGTGCAAGTCTTGACAGAGCCGGAATTAGTTGCCGTAAAGCTTCGCTTATATTGAAATTCAGCTTTGACCCTGAACAAAGAAAGTACAACAGTTGCAAGTGGTCAATGATGTAGCAGAACGTGGTGTGGCATTGGCTAATAACTATACTTCACAACTTCGGAAACTGACTCTCAAAATTTATTACAGAGCATAGAGCTGCATCGCAAGAATCATAATAAATATTTTTTGGATGAAAAAATCTTTAAAAGCTCATAACTCTGGAACGGTAAGACCAAATTCAATTTTTTTTTCTTTGTTTTTTTCAAAATTTATTCACCTTTTAAACTGCATCATTGGTTTTTTTTAGTTTTCATAGAAATTTTTAAAGTTATAATGCCTTTTTTACATTTATGAAAAAATTACGAAAAAATGTAATAAATGGTACCTAAATGAGCAATAGCAAAGAAAAAGCTTATGGTTTATGCTCATAAAAGTAAAATTTGGACATTTTGCTTTAAAGATGTTGATTTGAAAACTCAGAAATCCTGCTTATTGACCTAGTAAGTGGTAAAATTAAAAAACACTACGGAATACTCGATTTTTGGGGAAAACGACTTGCGCGACCTCTAAACGTCTTCCGAAAAATCTGAAAAAAATCTCAAAAATATTTTACTCTATAACCTTGCAGAAAATGCCTGTGCAAACAAAAAAAAACCACCCTAATATATATTTTTGGGACACCTATATATTAGGGTGTATGATATCGTATGTATGTATGATATCGGAGATGCTTCCTTCTGCCTGTTACATACGCCTTTAGTATACCCTTTTTGCTCTACGAGTATCGGGTATAAAAAGTTTCTAGTTGGCCTCGAAGGAACAGAGAAGTTAAGGCGACCAAAGAGTTCAGAATCTACATCACCGATAATTAGCTTATGAAGAAAGGAAGTTTCATTAGCAAGAGTCTTCTGAATTACGATGGCAAGCGAAAATTAGGGTCCCAGTTTAGGCCAAGAACTGCAAAAATCAAAAATTGTTTCTGAACCGATTCAATACGATCAACATGCTTTTTATACTGCGGACATCATACGGATGACCAGAACATTCGAAGCAGTATAAAGGAGTTTAGGTGTGTAGGAACATTAAATTCCTTCGACCAACGATTAATAAATCCAAGTACACCATTCGCTTTGTTAACAATGGTGGAGAATGGTGATTAAAACTCATTTTGGGGTCAAACAGAATTCCAAGATCAATGACAGACGAAATACGTTGCAACGGTTCACAACCAATATAATGGGAAACCAAACGATGGAAAGTCATTAACATGCATTTGGAGCAATTCAGGTGCGAATGATTTACCAAGCACCAAGACTGCAAGAAGTTAAGATCATCATGCAATCCAATAGAATGATTAAATAAAATAAGATTAACGTCATCGGCATACATGAGTAGAATAGGATAATATTGTTGGGAGATCATTCATAAACCCTTGTATACCCTTGCAGCACGTTTTTTAACTTATTTGAAAGACATATCCGCTGAAAACAAACAAGTTTTTCTTAATAAGACTACTTCTCTAACTCTACTTTTGTATGACAGCTTTAATATATAGATGTCCGATTTCGACCAAACTTGGCAGAATCGCGGAGAAGCATAGAAAACTAGTAAATACTGAGTTTGGAGCCGATTGCATGAACGATTTTCACTACAATTAGTTTTTCGACCGATCGTTCTTATGGCAGCTATATGTTATAGTCATCCGATCCGTCCGGTTCCGACAAATGTGCAGCGTATTTGTACCAGAAGACTTCGTGCAAAGTTTGGTAGCGATAGCTTTAAAACTAACGGAGGAGATAGCATAGAAACAAACGGACATGGCTATATCGACTCAGCTCGTCGTGTTGATCAAGAATTTATGTGTTCGGAAATGATTCCTTCTATGCGTTACAAACATCTGGACAATTTCTACATTCCCTCTTCTGCAAGGGTTTAAAAAGATTGAAGAACAGAGGACCTAGGCGGCTACCTTGAGGTACACCAGAGGTTACAATCACAGTTTTTGAAGTATTAGAACGAAGCAGAACTTTTTGAGCTCTATCTTTTAGATAGGACGAGGCCCAAAGCAGAAAAGAGGAGGGAAATCCTTATCGATCGAGTTTAAAGAGGAGAAGATCATGATTGACAGAGTAAATGGCTTTGCTAATGTCAGTGTAAATGACAGTTTTCAGTTTGACTTTTCGGAAATTTCGGGATCGCATATAGAGCTGGAAGAAGTAACGTTATAAGGATAAAAAGTGTTAGCATATTCTACAGAGGAATAAGATGATTGGAAGAAATCAGCGAATAAATAAACAGCTGTGGAATCATTACAAGCCTTTTAGTTACCTAGAAAAAAAATGGAAGGTAAAGAAGAAGATCTTCGCTTAGAGTTCACAAAGCTAAAAAATTGTTTTGGATCTTGTGCGAATTGAATTTTGCACCGAGCAAGGTTTGTGTTATAGCACTCAAAATTAAAAAGTGTAAAGTTAGATATTGCTATTGAATATTTTGAAAAATCAATCACAGAAGCAGTTCGATTATACTTTTTAAAGCCTCTAGATTTAATATTTTTCAAATTAGATAGTCTAGGACAGTACCAAGGGGGATTTAGTGACGCGTTGAAAGCGACGCTATTAGGAATGCAGATATCTAAGAGAGAACTAATAGACTCGCAGAAAAAGGTAATAGCAAAATCCAAATCAACCGCATTGTACAATGGAGACCAGTCTGTTGCACAAATGAGTTGACTTAGCAATGTGAAGTTTCCTTTACGGAAGCAACGACGAAATCTAACAATTTAGTTGAGTTGTTTTGTACAGTATTAATTTGAAAGAGAGACATGTCAAGCAGACAATATAAAATATCATGCTGTACTGATGGTACAAGGGAGGTCGACCCATTAGGATTTGACCATGAGATATTTGACAACTTAAAATCACCTACAACAACCAATGTCCCGTGAGTGGGCTAAAACATCTCTAATGCAAGCTACATGGTGCGTATAAACTTTAATATCGGACGAAGGTGGGATATAAGAACAGGTAATAAATAAGAATATAATGGAAAAGTTACCTTTACGGCAACAAATTCAACATCCACAGGCTTATCAACAATGATCAGTTCGGAACTGTGGCTGGTTTTAACTGCAATCAGTACAACACCACCTTTGCGGCCCGGTCGATCATGTCGATAGATAACAAAATCATTTGACAAGATTTCACAATCAGAAATTAAGGATTTTAACCGAGTCTCTGAAAATGCAACTGTCAAATTCAAAAGATGCACTATTCAAATATAACGTATGGAGCTTAGATGAAAGGCCCCTAACATTTTAATAGGCAATAAGAGAACAGACGGTACGGACGGAACTAGTTTTTTGAAACCCTATTAGACGCGACATGTGAGGATAAACAAAATGAGGGCAAGTTGACTGGCATTGGCCTCATTGGATTTTTTTTAGTGACTCGAACTTATACTCACTAAGCATCCCGGAACTGGCAAGAAAATCGCTTGCGAGATGCTTAGTTTGTTTGGCCATTTTGTCAAATTTATTTTTCACGTCGGTGAACATCCGCGAGAAATTAAATTATTTTTTAGTGCACAAAGGGCTTGACCAGCTCAAAGCATTACAATCCTTTTTAGGCGAGTAAGCTTTGCAATTGTCGCACAACCAGCTGGTAAACAAACCGAAGTTGTTCCGACTCACTTGCATTCTTAATAATTTACCAGAGGTCCTTAAAACAAAAAAGAAAGAGGACCAAAGCGCTTATCAAGAAATTTCAAAAACAAAAAACGCCCACAGAGCGCAGTTAGATGGCAAGCTGAGTGGGAGTTAAGCACAAAGGTAGCTGCTAAGCAAGCAAAACAAAAACACCAACAAAATATACAGCACAGACGTTTCCCACGGCAATTGGGTCTCAGTCCCGGAACCGACGCAGAAACCAGTTTTCTGCCCAAGGATTGAAAATCCCGGCAAACGGGAAGATATGTACGTATCACCTTTTTATTTCTTCCCTTCTCTATTCTTTATTTTTTCACTTCCTGAGCAAGCAACGCCGGCCTGCTTGCTCAGACTTCTCCTTCTCCGCGCCGGTGATGTAGAAGCTAACCCTGGGCCCAAGGTCTACTTGTGCTCAGTGTGTGCGAGAGAAATCACTAGAGGAGTGTGTTCCGTTCTCTGTTACCGCTGTGGAGATTGGTGTCACCTTCGATGCTCTGGCCTAGCCAGACATCAGGATCATAATGCCAATTTCAACTGCTGTAGCCCTTCTCCTGCCCCTGCTCTCCAAACCACCCCCCTGACCACCAACTGCACCATTTCACCCACCGCCAGGACCCTGAGCACCAGCCTTGGGCACAGTAACCCTACCACCCCAACTGCTGGACCCATCAGAGCGCCAAGGACGCGACGACACCATCACATCGCTCCTATCACCACACCAGCTGCCCCTGCAGCACAGCACTTGATTGAGCACAAAGATTTCTTGCTCCTCCAATGGAACTGCAATGGTCTCAGCAGGAAGATAGTCGAGTTAACCAACTATATGAATCGGAAGGGGATCTTGCTAGCTGCCATCCAGGAGACGAAGCTCACCCCTAGGAACTCGCAGGCTACTTCCGCCAACTACACTATCCTACGCCAAGAACGTGAGCTCAACAATGGAGGAGGACTCGCCTTCATCGTGCACAACTCGGTAAACTACCGACCATTACCACCTGAACGCCTTGATGAGCACATTGAGGTCATGGGGATTGCTGTCAAAAGCGGAGACGAGGATGTATACGTGCTAAACATCTACATCCCCCTAGTGTCTGCCTGGGTCACCCACAAATGTCAATGAAGGGGAACGCCAATTCAGGAACATCCTCTATGTTGCAGCTAAGAGATGCATCCCTGCCGGCTGAAGCAGTGCCTCTTGCCAACAGAAGGGACGCCCTCAGGAAGGATGATGCCGCAAATCCTGAGATCCAAACGCTCAACGAGGATATCACCAAGTCAACCTTCACAGGAAAAACAAATGGTTGGAGAAGCTTGAGCAGCTGGACAAAGGCTCCAAAAACCTTTGGAGCACCATCAAACAGCTGACGAATCCTCGTAAGAACGACCTGGTCACGATCTCGTTCGGAAGTACCACACCTTCTTCCCCAACCAAATGTGCCACTGCCTTTAACAGGCAATTTGTTGCCACCCTGAGCACACGGACAACAATAAGCGCAAGGTCATACGCAGGATCCGTAACCTTCTCCTAGATGACGAACCTATTGGGCTTGATGGACTTGCCTCCATCATACTCAGGCACCTTGGACCTTATGGGATCAGATTCCTGACCCACACATTCAATTTGTGTGTCCGATCTCTGATCATTCCCAGCATCTGGAAGACCGGGAAAATCATCCCCGTCTTAAAGGTCGGGAAACCCCCAAAACAAGGCGCCTCCTACCGGCCAATCACTCTTCTCTCCCCGGTCATTAAAATCCTTGAGTCACTTCTACTCCCTTACCTCAAGGAACACCTCCCCCCAGCCATCCATCAGCATGGCTTCAGATCTGGCCACAGTACCACCACAGCTGTCTGCGAGCTCACGACCAATATCGCTGCAGGACACAACAGCACGCGCCCACATGAGATCAATCCTGGTGGCACTCAATCTCTCTAAAGCCTTCGATATGGTTAGCCTTACCATACTACTCCAGGACATTGCCCAAAGTAGCCTGCAAAACAGGCTAACCAGATGGATGGTCAACTACCTCTCTGGTAGACAAGCTCATGTTGACTTCAGAGGGAAGCAGTCAAAAACGAGAGTTATAAAGCAGGGCGTGCCCCAAGGCGGAGTACTCTCCCCTCTGCTGTTCAACACCTACGTGGCCAAGATCCTTCAGCCCCCGCCCGAAGTCAGCATAATCACGTACGCAGATGACTGCACCATCATCACCACTGGCAGGGATGTTGGTATACTCAAGCAGCGCATAAACTCGTACCTCCCCAACTTAGCTGTCTTCCTCTCCAGTAGGAACCTTAGCATCTCCGCTCCCAAATCGTCCGCTACCCTCCTCACCACTTGGACAAGAGAGGTCAGGCAAGTCCTTGATATCCACATCAACGGACAAGGGATTCCCACGGTCAACAACCACAAAAACATGGGGGTCACTTTTGACTCCCCCTTTACTTTTGCCAGGCACTCGGAGAGCGTTATCAAAAAGGTCAGAAGCAGGAACAAAGTCCTCAAGGCAATCGCAGGCAGCACGTGGGGAAAGGAGAAGGAGACTATCACGACCACATACAAGGCGATCGGAAGATCAATGCTGAACTACGCTGCTCCCATCTGGTCCCCGTAACGATGTTAAGATGCACAACTGAAAAGTAAAGCACAAACCGATGGTGGGCAATACTAATAAAATTTTTTTCGTTAAATTTGCGAAATAATAGGCGCGTTAAACGACACAAGTAATAATTTTAGCGGAACACAATAAAACATGTCAAACACTCACAAGAGTCTTTCTCTAATAATTATCAGTTAATTTCCCAGAAAGTAATGGGCGTCCCATAATGAAACTTATACTGCGTATTAAGCATATCATGAGAAATGACTCCTAATTTTGGTAACAAATTAAAAATGTCCTTTTTTCCACAAATCGCAATTGAATTTCTTCCATTTCAATCATGGTCAATATTTATTATTTCCAATATTTTTGGATAATTTTTTTTATTTATTTTTTGACTTATCAAATATTTAGTTATAAGCAAATTAATAAAAAATAAAAAAAACCGCTATATCTTTGTTACTGGTAAAGGTAACATTCTAGAAAAACTAAAAATCTTGAAAAGTTGCGCTTGTTGCCCAATAAAAAAATTTAAATTAGTTGGAGACTAAAAATTGTTGCTCACTTGAGAAATAATAACCCTTATATTAATTTACAGAGCATTAACATCAATGTGAATATTTCAACATTTTGTAAGCAAATAGCGCTTGCGGCTCAGATAAGTTTGCAACGTATCTACAATCTCACAAATTTTCATAGATTGGATAATAAATGTAAGAGTTATGCTGGTTACAAAAAAAAGTTCTACCTTACGCAAACGGAATACAAGTCCCTAAAGTACACTCTCGGCACTTAGATTTTGGAATTGTACCATTGTATTTAAGAGGTACCAATTGGGATGAAGAGTTCTCTGTCACGGAAATGGCTTTTGCGGAATCCTGGATCAGAAACCCAATAATAATAGATCCTAATGTACGGCTAGAAGAAATGCAGCAGTGTTTTCCACCCATGAAGGCAGCGGCCTGGGTTATAAACACAAACGGAAGGAAGGCAAAAAATAAGGTAGTCAACTAAAAGGGCAAGAGATTTCTGGAGTTCTGCAACGATAATGGTCTAACCACAGTAAATGGATTAACAAACGGAGATGCAGAAGGAAGCGATACTTTTGTGAGCACAGTTGGAAACTCCACCAATGATATAGCGACGGTGAATTGTGACCTGCTTCCTCATGTAGAGGATTTCAATGTTGAGAGTAAGATTTGATCAGATCATCTCCCAATAATACTTAAAATTAGTGTTAATCTTGCTGAGACGTCACCACAGTTAAACTTGTTACCAAAGCTTAAATGGCACCCAAGGCATAGGGACAGGTATAAATACAATGTTTTAAAGGAGCTAAACTGTGCATTAGCAAAAGTAGACATAAAAACGCTCTCAGATATGCAGTAAATTATCTTAAATGCTTCAATAAAACCTACGACTAAGCCTGCCCACGCCCAACCGATAATGAATGCAGTCTCCTAAAATAGAGCACACAGGCAGACTGATCGAGAGCAATACACAGCGAGCGCAAAAAATTACAAAAAGCTCTGTAGCAAGAAAAAATACGAATTATTTGGCAGATCTAGAAAAAAGACTTTACACGATAAACGACAGCAAGCAGTGGTGGAGTCTAGCACAACTAAAAAATGGCCACTTTCATATCGGAAGTAATATCAATTCTGATGTCTTTGAGGAATATTTCAAAAAACTGCTCAACCCGGAGGTATTTGGGTGCAATATGCAATATGCAAGAAACTTTATTCAAAATGAGATACTCGATGATGAAATCACAATGTCTAAGGTGCTTAATGCCTTGAGCAAGGCAAAGGAAAATAGAGCCCCTGGAGAGGATCGGATATTTTACGAATTTTTCATTAACGCTCCAGTTAAATTCTTGGAATCATTAACAGGAATTTTGAATAGCACGTTCAACATGGAAATTACCGAAAAAATGCTGTAATCTTTAAAAAGGTCGACCCCAACCAACCTACCATCAAATTATCGAGGAATTTCTTTTGGTAACTGTATCGCAAAGATTCTTATAGGCATCTTAAACAATGGGCTTACGAAATGGGTAAGCCATTATAATAGGATGAAGGAGTACCAAGCAGGTTTTAGAAAGAACTATTTTACTGTGGATAACATACACAATCTGCCTGCATTAATAGACCTGAAGCTGCAAGAGTCGAAAAAGGTATTTGGCTTTTTTGTAGATTTTAAAGTCGCGTTTGATAAAGTACCAAGGAATCTCCTTTGGTATAGGCTGCATAAAGTGAGTCTCTTCAAAATTTGTCAACTTCTTGGAAAGAGTATACGGTCAAATGGAAGCGGCGGTTTGGACAGGTAACGTACTGTCGAGTTATTTGGAGACCAAAGTTGGAGTAAGAAAAATGGACCTATAAAGAAGATGCTATAAAAATTGCCACAGAATATAAGAACATGTAGTTAGGAGAAACGCGACGGCAAAATCCAGCATCAACTACATTTGGAACCCCTTCTTGGCAAAGCCTAATGTAAGCATCAGAGCTAAATGGACGCTGTTCAACGCGGTTTGCAGAGCAGTTCAGTCTTATGCCGCACAGGTATGGGGATACAGCTATTTTGAAGTGGAGGATAGTGTGCAGACATTTTTCTTGAAGAAAATTCTACGGATACCTCCGCCTTGGAGACTTGCGTGGATGATGCGCACTACTATACCTTAGATTTACACCTTGGGTACATAGGGAAAACCTTATTCTTCTATGGGGAGAATCGACTGCCGCACATTCTAACATCCGAAATTATAAGAAAAAACCTTTTTTGGGTACAAGAGCTGGATATGCGCTCCTCTCGCTATCAACTGGAAAGGTAGTCTAAGATCTGTGGAAGAATGGAATACGATGATAATCACTATTGTGGAAGCCCTTAGACAAAAGGCACATGCGGATCGGATGACAATGAAAGTGAGACCTGAATCATAACTGAATCAGCCCCAAAATGAAAGTGCTGGTCCTGAATTCATGGCATCCATGGATAACCATGGTATATATTTACTGAAACCATCCAATCATATAGTTTTACATATGCACTAATTATGCAAATTTTGTTACATTTTTGACTAATAACAACATTCATGGAGTGATTTGTTAACATTTGCGGATATTAGAAGTATGGCAGTACTATTTGATCATCCTCTGAATGTTGTTATTGTAAATTTTAATAAATATTTAGTTACGCCAATGTAATATCAAGAAGCCTTTTTAAGACTACTATAAAAATTTGGGGTGGAAATCTAGTTGTTCTCTCATACATTTAAATCTTGATTTTCGGGTTTAACACGCTGTAACTTTGCTAATGATCCTGTCAAAAATGCAACAAAATTTGCAAAATTAGTGCATATGTAAAACTATATGATTGAATGGTACCAGTGAAGATCCGATTTTTACTTCAGTATAAATATGTATAGTTTTTTGACAGCCAACTTACAGTTAACGGATGTATTTTTTACCCATTTCTTATGAGATCACGACAAGTATAAATACAGCTTAAGCAAGATAGAAGTTTAAAGATTCCATAGTCCGGATGGTTTCTAACAAGCATTCAAAAAGGGAATGGCAGAGTTCGTCTACAAGCACCATATTTCTCCTATGGAGATCATACGCAGGCATTAAGCCGCCTGCAAATGTAGACAGGTCTTTAATGGATCAGAGCGGAAGTTGGGCCAGGAATGTAGAAGACAAGGCGACCGTTTTTGCACTTCACCTGAGAAATGTTTTCCAGCCAACGAACATATGCTTCCTTTGATACCCACCTCCGCACAAATTGGACCTATCAAACTTCATTCGGCTGAAAAAAAACATGACAAGCGTTCATCCGATCTTCACCATTCCTTTGGCGGATCTATAAGTAATCCTGACTTGCTATGTCCAGAAAAATTATGAAACTTCTAAGTCCTGCTATTACATCTATCTTAAGACTTTACAATGCTGTACTGCGATGTGGCTACTACCCAAGTCAGTGTTAAAAACATCCTCTAAAAGCTTAAAGTCAAAAAAAAGTCCGTTCTCAAAAAATCATGTGAAACATTGGAATGTGTTTTGAATTTTTGGATAAATTTAAAGGAATATTATTCCCTTAATGACTGACGACCAGTGGATACTACTACGCTTCCCCAGTTATTTTAGTTTTTGATTTAAGCTTACTTCCGACAAAAACACACTAGGTCCTAAACAGTTGTGTCAGTAACAGTTATGTCTAACACAGTTCGTCATAATGCGAACAGAAGGAAAAGGTCAGGACTGCTGCTCGGTAGCGTTCTGCATCCTTTCATATATGTACTGATTGTTCGGCATTGGATATATGTGATACATATATTTGCCATAGCTCGCAAATGAGTTTTAACACATTTTTCAATACGATTTGCCTCAAAACAAAACAGAAACAAAAGCAGCACAATTTTATTTTATAACTCAAAAAATAATGATTAAATTTGATTTTTAAAATAAAACTCAGAAATAGTTATTATAAATATAATTCAAATGTCGATTGTGGCAAGATTGATGGGGATAATAAATGAATCAAGTCGAACCAATAGAATTCAATGCCAAGTTTGAAAATACAAAAAAAAACTTCCATAAATTTTAAAAAATTAATGATTATTTTTGATTTTTATTCATTTTACTCAAAAAATAATCATTATTGATTGAGCAGTAAAAAAAATACAAATAATTGCGGAAATGAATAGAATAGCGAAATACAACCGTATTTAATTGTGATACTTTTTTTATGCGGGTGAAAAGATTTTTGAGGATGAAAAATCTACAAATAATCATTGTGATAAATAATGAGTAGACCTCGGATTTTACATATTTTAAAAACAATTTTAATCCTAGTTAGCCAGAGTAAATGTGCACAACACTATGTTTTATGCTGACTCCTTACGTTAATAAAATACCAAACCAAATCGTATTCAATTTCAAGACGACTTAAAGTTTTATTTAATTAATTGAAACGTCAGGAAAAGACGAATGTAATGAAAAGATTTATTAAATTCACATTTGGCCTAGTCTACTTGGATTAATATCAATTTGAAAATATGCAAAATCCGAGGTCTAATAATGAGTAAGAAAAATACAAATTTAGTCACCTGTTTCTGAGCCCACCGTTGCCCCCGTTTGAACGCTACGCTGCGCGTCCTGATTGCTTTGGTTATCATCAGAGTCTGACTCAGTTTCGGCATCGTTGAATGTAAAATCGTTATCGCTTTCATCGTCCTGCAACCCATCCTCATTTCTCTGGTTCTCAATCATCTCTTCATCTTGACTGTGGGAATTGGTTTCTCGGTTTGTGGCTTCCTCGGACTCAGAAGCATCACGCAGCGCTAATAACGATTGGGAAGTTATAAAGAAAATGTGTTATAAAAATACCAAATCTTGTAAATCTTACTGTCAATGGCCACTACTTCATAATTCTGTTGGTTATTGAAACTGGCGGTCTGGTCATTGCTTGCATCATGTCCCACTATCTGGTCAGGCGATGGCTCTATATTAGAGGGTGCCAAAGGTTCAACGCTAAACAAATCGTCAGAGTTCTATAAAAAATGGCATATGTTATAAAATCGAATTTAATAATAATACTGGTGGCATGGTTTACTTACATCAAGATTGGATGATGACATTGTAAATGGAGCTGTAGGCCGCACTACTCCCAAACGTACCGGTGCAATTAAAGCTTCAGACACCTCGCACAATTCTTCAATGGATATTTTATGTAGTGTTTGAAACACTTTTACACAGCTTTGGACATATTTGTTGCAAGACGTATGTGTTTTGCGTTTTTCTGGGTTTGGTTGTTTCTCCAAGTTAAAAATTACGAAGACACGAGCTACAGAACGAACAAATCTTCGTGCCACATCCTCAGCTTCTTTGCATCGATGAGCAACGCCACCGTTTTGCAGCTCTCGCACCAGTGTTAGTAGCAAAGTATCTAAATGGTCTCCCGTACATTTTACAATAAGGCTGTGTGTGAACTTGTCGAGCAGTGTGGACCCGTGCTGAGTTTGAATGAAAGCATTGAAGCCATCACAGTTAGAGCTTTCAGAAATGTTGCCTGAAGGATTCTGCACATTTGTTTCGTTCATCTCTGCTCCGCTCATGATCATAGAGCGCACTGCATTCCAGTCAATTAAAAGACGTTCAAGGGCTTTTCTAGCAAATTTCGGTGGTTCGAGATCGTGGTCTGGCATGTCAGTCTCCATATCAATGGAGGACGATTTCCGAGTTGATATTCCTGCAGGGTTACCATTTGCGCTCGTCGTGCTATTTCCCACATTGCGAACCCGAACATTAAACCGATACTGACGTTGCTCCACTATCTGCCTACCCACAGTTTGTATAAGAAACAGCAATATGGATTCACCTTTCGAGTTAAATTTGCTGACCAAGTCCGTACAGGAAACCAATTTGCAGAGTAATGCGAATCGTTTTGTGAGATTTCCAGCGATCAGGGCCTTGCACTTGCACTTTTCCCAGCAGTCACAATAGGCAGTCGGTGCTGTGCGTTTCAATTTGCAATCGTGCCCCTTATGGCAGACACGAGCACACTCTGTACAACAGCAGAGAGAACCAGTAAGACCGCATGTTTTGCACTCGAAAATGTTTTGATTTATATGGTCAGCGCCAGTCCAAGTAAACGAGCAGGTATCGTTGTAACAGATCACATGCAACGGCGACTGATCAGCTGGCGAGCCACTTGGAAAGATCATGGCATCCTTAAGTTGGGAGTCTTGGTCTGATAACATAAGGATGGTGTTTAAAAGTATGATACCAGCTTCATACGCACGACATGATACTGACAGCATAAAAGCAGTTTGGCCCTGCGCATCTTTAGCGCTAAGCATCTGGCAAAGATAAGGCCGAAGCGCAGCGCTAGCACACATCTGCTGTAAAATCAAGATAGCATGTTCCCGGCGTTGCAGCAGATCGAATGTGTAATTCGGGGTGCTTAATTTAATATTAGACAAAATCGGACCCAGCGAGGATGAAGGAATTGTCTTGGAGATATCATCTTCAATAACGTCGGCCGTGGTAAGGTTACTAGCGGTCGAAGCCCCCTCAACAGGCCAGGGGATATAAGCGTGGTCCTCATTAGCGCTAGGCGTTGGTGGCAGGCTGTTTTGCTCTGGAGACTGATCGGTGTTGATCAGTCTGTGCATCATATCGCGCAGACTTATACGATTTTCTCTATTTAATGAAGATGCGGCAGGAGAAGAAACAGACGGAGCACTGATTCCTGCAGACACTGCGGCAAAACTAGAGCTACTATCATTGCCTCCTCCAAAGGCGCTGCTACCACTGGCATATGTCGATGATGTGGCAGCGCGTGTCACTGAAATACCCATCGCAAGAGATTTTTTATCACTGCCACTGCTGGGCGCATCCGGTGTATGGAAGTCCTTGTTGGAGGTTGGAGCACACATAATAACACAAGCATGGAATATGTTACGACCACCATCGCACCGTTCTTCGACAACCGCAACTGTATCATGTCGGTCTTCCTTCTCGAGCCGTGTTAATGCAGCAAAGCTGTTCTTTACATCACAGCGTAGTATGTGGGGCATAAGTTTCTGCGTATCGAAGAGCAGAGCTGTCATACATACTTTAGATTTGAGATTGACGCAAGAAACTGTAGGAGGCAGTGATATTGTTGTCATAGTTACCGATTTTACCGGTGGCAAATCAAACCATTGTGGGTCCTTTATGGAGCCAATGCAGTCTTTGGCCAACGGATATAGAGCACCGTTGCCATCCCTGAGCACAATCGTACTGCTATTTCCGCTGCTATCATTGTTGCATGACATTGAAATATTGCTGGCAGATGCCCCAATAAACGTTGCACAATCCGTTGGAAACTGGCAGTTTTGCTCCTGCTTGCTATTGTACAAATTATACAAGCTGTAATGTACTTTTCCAACCACTTTTTTAACCACATGAATGCCACGCATATCCACTGCTATGGTAAGTACTTGGGCGCCGACTGCATCTGCACCGACATTAATTTTCTTTGGTTGTTTCTGTAACCAGTCGGGGCCTCGTGTTGACATGGCTGTCCGATACACTTGCACATCTTCACGACGAAGCAGGCGGCATTGTTGCCAGTCATCTTCCTTACCTTCATCTTTGGCACCTTGACCCTGGTTGCAACTACCACTTAGTGCCGGAAACCGCACGGCCACAAAGTCGCCATCGACTTTGAGTACTTTTCCAATGGGGCCTACTTTATCCTCAACAAAAACCACGTCCTTCAACTGCCACAAATCCTCGTCTTTTCTTCCTTCTTGGGTGCTGTTGCTATCCTCTTTGGCCGTCATTCGCTTGGTGCGCTTATGAGATGTAACACTTCCTGTATCGCTGCAAGTACTCGACGCCGGCGAAGGAGGAGGAGGCATGTCAATGCGATCTGTTGATTCCTTGCTTGTTGAACTCATTTGTCCACTTTTAGTAGTGGTGCTAGTAATTTGCACAAGGGTTGTCTTCGCCAAATCTTTTTCAGCCAGTGTTCCATGCACATTTTGGGGAATTCCAGCTGTTTGGCCCTTATCTGACACCAAGTTTGTGCCGATATTTATAATTTTCATGCGACACACATCGGTAAAATCCCAAACCGAATTCAAGAGCTGTCCAACTTTGGGTATTCCATTGGTACACGTGAATCCAATTGATCCAGTTTGATAAATAGGACATTTCTTCATAATAACTTGGGCGCCCACGTTGATATCCGCGGCAACCATCTTGAAGGGTTTTTTAGTTTTAGTCCGAAACTTGTCCCATAAATAACGACGTTGATCGAAAGGAAGAACTCCCCACCAATAAATATTATTATTTTCCGTTCTGACCGCTGTGTACAAAGAACAAACGTGGATAGTTGAAATGGGATCCACGATAAACTCATTGAAAATACAAGTGGAATGCTCTAATTTTGCTCCTAAATATCCAAGCTGTTCGTCCATCCAAGTGGCTACGCGATTGGATTCTGTCACCACTGAACATCGTATAAAATTAGCTGAAATCAGCTGAACGCCTTCGTTTATGTTAAGAGTTGGAGTTTTTGGATGATAAATATTGTCCGCCTAAAATTAAATAGAATTTTCAGACCAATTTAATAAAAAGATATACTATAATCGCAGTTGTTCTGGTACAAATATTGAACACACTCGTTTTCGAGAAACATTGAACAACTCATTCACTCACACTTGACGGCTATTTGACTGACAAGTGACATTTATGCTACAAATCACCCGTCCAAAATGAGTATCGTCCTGTGAAGTTATTTTTAAGATACTGATGAAATAAAAGAGCGCGCGGAATCCGCGCACTCTGCGAACATCACAAACCATCAAAGACCTGAGAGATGCAGCAGCAGCTGGGACCAGTTCTGCTTCTGCGCTGCAGCAGCGAACAGTCTTTTGATCAAAACTCGTCTACTGTTCATCCGAACATTTCCAATCCTTTGGCGGATCGATATATAATCCTGATTACAACATATGGGACACAAAGTATGTCAGCTTTTGTGTGGAGCTAAAATGTCCATCCCTATCGTGCTTTTCTCTGAACGGAGCTCGGTGGTACTGAAGTCTCATTTAGAGATGTGCGGCATTCAGTAAGCGCTATTGTTTTGTTAGTGTATGAGTCAAGGGAGGCTTGAGTCTGAGTATATGAAGACTTTTCCTTCTCTGATTGACAGTATGCTAAGGTAGGTGGCTGCTTCCTAGATGGCCACCACCTCCGCTTGGTATACGCTGCAGTGATCAGGAAGGCGGAACGACTAGTTCAAATTTAGGTTGAAGGAGAAAACTCCCCCTCCTACTTTTTCGTCTAGCTTAGAGCCATCAGTATAGTTCTTGATGGCATTGGCTCTGCTGTGGGAAAGATTGTCTCTCTCGTGTCTGCTTGGAATGAAGACGTCGCACAGTGGTCCAGATTTGCCCCGCCTTGGACAAAACCCTAATTTACATTTTGTTGAAAAATTCTACTTTTTTTGGCTTAATCGACAGTTTAAGCACATAAATTAGGTAGACAAAAAATGGCTTAGATATATTGACGGACAAAAATTTTACAGCCGCGAAAACTTGGTCAATTTTTCACAATTCGTAAAATGCAACTGATTTGGATTATTAGTGTACTTTAACTTATCATATTTTTTAAGTTCTTAAAATTTTCCTAAATATGTTAATTATTTTTCTTTTCAGAAATACATAGCACTTGAAAATCCAATATGTGGTTTGAGAACAATTGCTTTTGGCGCAGGTATCTATTTTACACCTGTTTTAGGACTTTCGAAGGCTACCAAAAGTTGTCTTCAAAGATTTTAAAGCAGCGATGGGCAAGCCCTTGCTCGTTTTGCTCCCATTGCTCCCATTACTCCCAAGAGCCACATAGATGCTTTAAAAACTGCCTCGTAATGCACACGCTGCGTGCATGACTTGCAAAATTTTCTCGCTTCGAAGCAAATCCAACAACAACGCCAGGTAGGTGCGAGCACAAACTACGCAGAAAAATGCTACGTCATGCACAAGCTGTGTGCATGACTTGCAAAATATTTTATTGTTGTTGATGGACTGCTCCCAAAATCAAATTTCGTGCGCACCGCTGTTCTAAAGTGTCCCCTTTTAGGAACATATCATTAGCAGACACCGAATGACACCCAACTCGAGAAAAAGTGATTTTTGTGAAAAAAAGTCAAAGTTTCACTGAGCACGCGTGTCTAAGGCGTTCGCGTGTATGTTTGTACAACGATTTTTGCACAAAATTTTTCGTGCTAACTTATGAGCTGGCTTTTTATATCCTTCCACATAATATTGCCAAATTGGATCGAAATGACCATGCCACTGCGGCTTTTGTTAAAAATCTAATGATTTTACTAAAAGAATTATTATATATGATAATAATACAAAAATTATATGTGTCTGCTAATATAATTGTAAGATCATTGAAAAAGAAACGACAACTCAATAGAAATGTGTGTGAGAGAGAAAGAAGCTTCAGAATGAGCAGCGTGAATGCTTGGCCCGAGAGGATATGGAATGAGAGGCTGCACACATACAATATTCATTCACTCAATGATGAATTTACTTGAATTGTGGGTTTTCAGGCACCAAAAGGCCGCGTCATAACGGCGAAACTGCGTCATTGCGGCCGCGCACTGCTGTGTCGAATCTATCTATTATGCAGAAAAAAGGGTTCAACTGGGACAATCTCACAGCACAAGTGCACAATTCTGCAATTTTTATTCAAGAAACCGGATAGTTCTGCATTTGCTTGATTTTTTTGATTTTGTCCTTTCTTTAAGACTCGACCATTTTTTTATGACATGACCCTTCTTTAAAAAAAAAAAACACAACTCGCGGCAATGCAACGGAAGATGCAAAGTGCATGGAGAGGTGTTTGCATAAAAATTAGTTTATTTCGTTTCTCCGAACGGTTAAGGCTACCAAGTGCTGCTTATAATTAAATTTGCGATTTGTTCAAGAGATTTGTGTTTGTGTTTTATCGAGGGTTCGTAAATTAACACACATTATTTTTAGCCAGAGCTCGCAAGTAACTCTCAACACTTTCCTAGTGTCGTCAAAAAACAGTTTGGTTACGGACACAACGAAAAGAGGAAGCGAAAGACACCATCAGTTCTGTTTTTGCTCAAATCTGTTTTGCTCAGAGCAGAGACACATTTTTTCGTTTCTGTTTCTCTCGTGTCTTTCACTGACCGTTTTGCCGAGAGCAAACTTCCAAAGTGTTTTTGCGTATGTATGAGTGGTTGTGTGTTGCGCCCGTGTACATACACACTTATACATACACACAGCCTACCAAACGCACAAAACAAAAACACTTTTCGCCGACACTTATTGTGTTCTGGTCATTTGCAGACAGTTTTCTGATGAGCACTCGCTAAAAAGTGTTTCTGTCAGTGGTCTTCGGCAGACCGATTCGTTTGTTTTGCTCAACCGAAAACGCGTAACAGAAAACAAAAGAGCAGAGAGAATAAGTGTTTCACTCAGTGAGAGAGCGTTTTTGCTGCGTTTGATTCTGTTTTTCTCTGAGGGTGGTCGCATTCAAAAAAGTGTTAACACTTGTTTGCGAGCTCTGTTTTTAACACGCGAAAAATTAACACAAAGAAAAAATTCACTGTGTAAACAAATTTTATTTTTACATGTGTTAAAAAAAAAAAATGTTCATAAGAAAAAAATAATTTTTTTCATGAAACTAACACGAACATTTTTCACACGCATGATTCTATCACGCGTGTGAGAAATTTTAGCAGCCTTCTGTAAAAAAAAAATGAGATCAAATTTTTTTCACAAAATTTCTCACACGGGTGTAAAAAATTTTTTGTATATAATTTTTACTGCATTGGTATTGGTGTGTATATGAGAGTCGACTGTGTGTCGTATTCTCGTGTGCGGCTGCGGCTCGGTCAGGCACACTGAGCTGACAAACGGGGGTGGAAAATTTTAAGACGCGAGTACCTGTGCCTCAGGGCCATAAAATTGCAATCAATGAGCTGTCAGGAGCTGCATTTTGCTGCGGTTGCTCGTGAATTCATGAGTGATTCACACAGGATTAGTCATGCATGCCCGCCTAGGACATGCCTATGTTAAATTCACGGATGATTTTCATGGGAATTCACCCAGGATTCCTGGACACCCATGACCAATTCATCGGTGAATCCTTGGTGATTCACTGATGACGAGTACTGAAGGGTATATTCAACAAATTTTTTACACGCGTGTGAGAAATTTTGTGAAAAAAATTTGCTCTAATTTTTTTTTACACGAGGCTGCTTAAATTTCTTACACGCGTGATAAAATCATGCGTGTGAAAAATGTTCGTGTTAGTTTCACAAAAAAAAAATTATTTTTATCTTGTGAAAAAAAAAATTTATTTACACGTGTGAAAATAAAAAATAATTTCATTGATGTTAATTATCATGACTGAAAAATATCATTTGAGCATTTTACGAACCCTGGTTTTATCCAATCGTTTGTAATTCCTTTTAATTTAAAATTTACATAAGTCTTTTTTAAGATTTTTGTCTATTTTATATTATTTTTTCCAGGATTCTTGCATTTTACTATATTCTACTTTTTGTATTTCAGTGCTTGTTAATAGTTTTTGATCGTTTTTGAAGAGTTTGATTTTTTCCTGTTCAATCATAGAAGTTCTTTTGACACACACCCTTCCCCCACCCTTTTATAATTATTGTATAATATTAAGCAAATATGTCGACAATATCACATAGGAATTTGGCTGTTGTAATTTTTAATAGCAAAGGATGAAGAAAAAGTGTTTGATTATGTAAGATCAATATTTCCCAGGACTCCCATTGAGAACGGGTAAGACTTGCATGCAAAGATTGCGTCATTTTTAGTTTTTTAAAAAAGCGTAATAACCTAATACAAATTAATGGACAGAGCATTGAAATTTCTTATAATCTTCAATTGACAATGATAGACGGAAAAGTCGCTCAAGTACTGACTGACACAAAGGCAACGTCTTTTTGTATAATTTGCCATCACACATTAAGCAAACTAAGCCAAAAACCGTTGGAAAGTACTGACAACTCCTCCTTTTCTCCTTTTCATACTAGGATAAGATTATGAAACACATACTCAATATTAGTTATGACCTAGGCTTTAGGGATTCTGGCACAATCCGCAATGAAGAGAAAAAACAAAAAAGAATCGTGAAGAAAAAGCATGTCCAAGAATCTTATAAAGAAATCGGGCTAATAATAGATAAGCCGAAAATAGGTTAAATAGGGCAATACCAATGATGGTAACACCGCTTTTTCATCGTTTTTTTTTTATAATCCACAGCTGGCCAGCGAGATTACTGGAATTGATTTAGAGCTCATTAAAAGATTTAAAATTTTATTACAAGTTCTTTCTTGCTCTAAGGCTATTGATGGAAAGAAATATGAAGAATATGCTTTGCGAACTGCTGAACTGTACAATGAGAAATATCCTTGGAGAAACATGTCCCCAACAGTTCACAAGATTTTGTATTATGGCAACGATATTATTGAATATAATATATTTCCACTAGGGAAGCTGTCTGAAGAAGCACAGGAAAAAAGAAACAAAGATTATATATCTTATAGGGAACATAACACCAGAAAAATTTCGAGCAGTGCCACGACTGAAGATCTTTTTCATATGCTTTTATCTTCATCTGATCCATTTGTTTCAAGTAAACGGTATATGTGGAAATCAGATTCAATTGACATGGAGAAGGAAGCAGAGAATCTATTGGTTAAGGAAATGCCTGACTTGTATCTTTCAGATATTTTAGAAGCTTATTAATTATATGAAATATATATATTAATAGAATAAAAAAAAGCCAAATTTTCGATAAAATGTATGAAAATTTATTGAATTTGCATGGGAGCTATACCTAAATGATATCAGATTAGCTTGAAACTTGGCAAAATTATGAAACCAACTAAACAAAGAAGTTTGACAGAAATGTGGCACCGTACATTAATTTTTGTGGATCTCAAGTGCAATAGAGGGTAACACACGGTGTGGAAAATTTTAATTGTACAAAAATTGTCTTAAACCTTGACCGATTCAGTTCTAGTTTTGAAAAACCAAAAATCAGCACCTTAGCTTTAATACTATGGCTTACAGCAGCTTCAAAAGGAACTTATTTTACGAAAAGTTGACTTTAGCGCTCTATATCTCCGGTACTGCTCACTCAATTTTAATATTTATTTTATTTATTTGAAATCTTGAACAATTCCTAATCAAACAAAAAAAAAATTCATTCAAAATATTGAGCGGTTCAAAAGTTACAGAGTTTTGTCCAAGGCAAAACGATTCTGGACCACTGTGCGTCGTATGATTGGGCGATCGTCGTTTGTGGTAGCAGTAGTCAATATGAAACGGTATACCCATTTGGTTAACAAGTATGGTGGAGTGTACCGAATTACCGCTGTTCCAGGCATCCGATACTTTAAGTCTAAGTCTAGGAGGTAAAGAATAGTATTTAGCGCTTCCGCGGGTGTTGTTCAGTGAGCGCCGCTAATGCAGACACCCACACTTCTCTGTTGGCTGTAACTTTCTTTTGCACAAACTGTAATAAAGTAAAATTTGACTTTGAAAGCCAATTTCGACACCATTGGCATTACTAATACAGCGCTACTACCCTGGAGGCTTCAGAAAATCAGCAATAAACTCGTGGTATGGCCTACAAAACTTCTAAAACGGTCCAAGGTCGGTAAAATGGATTTTCGGATTTCAAATATACTGGAAACGGAAACTAATAGGGCGTTCTACTACAGCTGCGTTCACGTTCGCGTCCAATTATCGAAGAACGCGCGTTGAACTCCATATAAAAAAACTCAGTTGATATCCGAGGGGGAGGCGAGGGGGCTGGAAAAAAAGTCGCGTTCACTTTGAACGCGGGTTCTGCCAACTCGTTTTTTCATACTTAAGCGAGAATCGAGTACGATTATCGATTAGTATCTTAGTCGATAGGACAGTTTGATAACAAAATCAGCTGGCACAACACAAACCGCCAATGGAAGGTCAGTTCATTTAAATATTGTTAATTTATTTGTATAACAATTTACCCTTCCCACAGGCATACGAAAATTTTACCAGACCCTTCGGGGTATACGGAAGAACAAATGTCCATGTAAAGACCGACGGCTACCGAACTCAAAAATAAAATGTACAACCTGACCATAAAGTACAGGTGGAGTTAAATTTAAAGAAGAACTTGACAATGTGTTTTTAATTGATAATGTCACACATTTTTGCTGTAGAATGGAGCAAACCAAAATAGGGCCATCTGGCCAAACGCCCTCAACTTGGGAAAAGAAGCCCAAGATTATGACTTCGGTGGCCGAAGAAGTCAAGTCTGCCATCGAGGAGGTGAAGTCTTTCCATAAAGAGCTGCTTGAAATATTTAGAAAGAAGGGAAACAAGAACCAATAGTCTAATAATCAGCACTCTATATAATTAATTATAATAAGTTGGACTAAACAATGAATGAAATCCATAATAAATGAATACTAAATGAAGTTTAATTATGAATTTATATAAAACATGAATAAAATATGATTAACTGCATTAAATGCTTTTTTTGCTTTTATTAAAAAAATTTAACTTAAATTCATTTTTATTGCTGCGAAAAGGTAAACAAGCAGACCAGATCAGCTGTTGTGAACGCGGAAGTGAACGCTGAACGTAATAGAAACACCTTTGGGAATTTATCGATAAAAAGTGCAGTCGATGACAGAATGCGTAGAGGTGGAAATCGGCTATAAGACATGAATATGTCGTGTCAACTCGTGTTCAGCATGTGTCTACAAAAATTAGTAACAGATGATCGGGATTCTATTTGCTGTAGAACAGTGCAACATATTGCTGTATAGACTGACGGCGGCGTAACAAAAATAATTTACTAGTCTTAAATTTTTAATATTTGACTTTAATATTACTGACTAACATAACTAAACTATTGCAAAATACTACGTATCAGGTTTTCTTCCGATCAGATTCAAACTCATTTTCAAAGATGTTTATGAAAATTTTGACACTGATGGGCAAAAGTAATTGTCTAAAAACTTTTTAACTTACTTGAAAAAAGTTCGGAATGTAAAACATTATTTTAATTTATCCACAAAGTGCAAAAATTAGCGGAGAACTGTTGGAGAAAACTCATTCGTTCTTCTTTTGATCAGCTCCAAACTCATTTTCAAAACTTCACATTAAACTATTACCAGCATGATTTTTAGATTTAGAAAAATCAGGACAATTTTGCGAAACACTGCTACAATAGAAGTCTTTTATTTGATCGAACTCGAATTTTTAAAATGGCGATCAGAACCATGGTTTAAACCCAGGGCTTTGCTCGCAATTTCGCTTGTAGTATATATTGACAAACTGTTTTTATACCCTGTACCCATTGTAAAATGGGTCATGGGATCATGAAGATCTGCAACGGTATGTAACAGAGAAAAGGAACCATTTGAGACCCTTTACAGTATTGATATTCTTCATCCGCATCAACAACCGAGTCGAAATATTAATAATATATAATATCAAATATTTTCAAAAATAATTTTTTTTTTCTACATCGACCCATTTCCGACCGATCTTTCGTATGGGAATCAAATGATATAGTCAATGTCCCATGGTGGAACAAGGAGCTAGCAGACCTTGGAAAATCTGAAATACAGGCATAGAGAACACTAAATAGGAACTTAAGTCTAGAACACATCAAAACATATAAAAGTCTGAACGCACAATTCAGAAGACTAGACAGGACGAGTAAAGCAAAGAGCATTCCCGAGCTGACATCAAGTATATCCCCGGATTCAAAAACTAATGTAATTTGGAGCAAAATTAGAAAGTTCTGGGGTCTCTACAAATCGTAACTTATCCATTGTGTACAAGACAACAACACAAACAAAATGGTCACAGAACCAGAAGAAATAGCCGACACTTTCTCAAATTTTTGGTCCGTTCAATCAGAAGACAAAAATTTCTCTGCAAACTTTTAAGACGCTAAACAATCCACTCATGCCTAGTCACCTCTTTAGCCCACCACAAGAAGCAGATTTTTTTTATGGAGAAGCATATTAGTCTTGTACAATTTCTATCACCATTAAACAGTCGTAAAGGACACACACCTGGTTTCGACAAAATAAACTGATTCAACATACATCCAAGTCTGTAAAGATCCAAATCGTAACATTCTTATATAAACAAAGCTATATTCCACAAACATATAAAACTAGCATCATAGTGCCAACTTACAAAACTGGACAAGACAAAACAAAAGTAGAGTCGTACAGACCCATGCCGGTCCAAAACTCTCGACAAAATCATATCGAAGAGATTATGGTGGTTTGTTACATCCAACAAACTACTTAATAGTCACCAACTGGGATTCAACGAGAGCGTAAGTTAAAGTCGGCTATGCTCGACATTGGAATACCCGTAACTCAGTGGGGAAAAGTTATAAGTAACCTCAATAAAAGAACAGAATAGTGAAAACAATTGTCGCTGCTTAATTAACTGGTTTCAAAGCTCAATTGGTAGCATGCTGAATCGCAGCTTCAAACGTTTTATACGATTGGCTGGTTCGAGTCCCAGTGGCGTCAATAGCTGTACTGAACCTAAAGTTGCGGTCCGTATCAAGAAAAGTGTGCTGGTGTGCGTGCTCGCTGTGCTCTGTGCGACTGATTTTCTAAAGTTGATGTGCTCCGCTCAGCTGTCTGTGTGTGGCTGGTATAAAGGCGGTTACCGAAAAAAAAAAAAAAAAAAAAATAAAAATAAGGAGCGGGCGTCGTGGAACACCCTGTACGAGCGAAGCTCTCAACGAGGGATAATTTAATTTAAAATCACTTTACTTGCCAAAGAATATAGACCAGTTTTGTTTTTGTATGGTTACATCCAGATTAATTTAATTTTATTTATGGGTACATTCAGATGATTTTAATTTTAAGCTAGGTCCGGAGATGCTGAGAATGTTCTCGGAGCCCATCTAATTACATAGCTCAGAGAATGCGCTGCACAAAATTCTCAGAGCACATTCTCAGAGCGGGTACGGAGACAACACAAATTTGCTCTGAGAATGAGCATAACCTGCCAACTCGTTTTTTGGCCAAACAGCTGAAAAATTCTCGCAGGGGGTCAATGAAATTATCAAACATGTTTGATAATTGTCAGAGGTACCTACGGGAAAAAATGAATGGAAGCAAAGAACACAAAAAAACAATACAAAAGTCAGTTGGAGAACTCTACGGAAGACGAACAACTCATTTTATAACTAACAAGAAGCATTTCGATGCAATTTGCACAACCCATAAATGCTCCTTCTCCTCCCTCACCATGCAAAATGACCGCATAAAAACAGCCATGGCATTCCCCAAAGCCTCTGCATTCATCAAAGAGTCTTCCAGTTTACATTTTCACAAAAATATTAGCTTATCTTAAGCGCGCATTTTTTTATAAACAAACAACAGCTGACCAGTGCAAGCTGACCGTTTTAGATTTAGTGACACTTTGTTGCTTTCTGGTCACACTACAGTCTCAGAGGTCGCTCTGAGAATTATGAAACAATTCACGCTGCGAGAAAATTCACAGCATCTCCGTACCTAGCTTTAAAAAAGATATACAAACAAAAATTATTTACGGATCATCAACAGTTTTAATAACAGATACAATCGGCTTATGCAACCTGAAATAACAGGCATGTTTGTGACTGTATGTCATAAATAAATCGTGAAAATGCTGCATTAATTGTTGTACCATCTTTTGTTGTTGACTGGAGAAGATTGCTGTTTATTGTCAACGCAAACTTTTTAAAAATAAATATTTTGAGGGGCTTGGATTTTTCATCAGCAAAATAAACATTAAAGTCCCCTGCCAAAACAGGTGGAATTTTATTTTAGGCTTCTTAATTTCAGCTTTAAGGACGCGAGCAGATTCGATATTTAAGTCCGGATCGGACAATGGAACGATATGAAACATTATTATTATTTTGTTCGTTATTCTTCAAATGAAATCACACTTCATTCACAACTTTATCTCTTGGCAGCCACTCTTAAATTATTTTTAACAGAAAATGTTGCCCTTTCACTCACACTCACTAACAAGGGATTTTAACAAAAGCTTTTTAAAAGTTTTTTCATTTGTCAACATACAATAAGAGAGAGATTTTACGGAAGAGCTTCTACGGATTTGCCGAAGTCAATCTTCACTGCTTGTCAGAGAGAGACAGACACATTTTTCTGTCGTCTGTATTTGGCCGGGCCTGTACTTATTTCATTATGATTTACCGTTCGAGTTGTAGAAGACCATAAAAGAGAAACCGTACATTCAAGAAAATACTCGGCAAGTTGGTCGCCTTCTGTAAATCTATACATAGATCGGACGGATGATGATTTTTGAGCCGTGTTCGTATTTTGTTTGTCGCCAGTTTATTTATTGGCGTTACGGATGGTATATGCCGGCAAAAGGTCTTCATATCTGCTGGTAGAGTGTCAAGATATGTATACATGGTAGATTTAGGCATGGGGTAGTTAGTTAGTATCGACTGGAAGCCAAGAAGGCTGTATCAGGAGCATAAGTGGGTGGGTTTTGGGGTTCGTAAACCAGCAAGACAGCGGTGTGCAGTTTCTACATAATTGAGCCAATTTAACTTCCTTGGAAGCATATATATTTAACTCGTGCCTATGCTCGACGATAAAGCAGCATTCTTCGAGGAAGGAGCGAAGTATAGCGAATTGCGCAGTTGGGAAATATGGCAACAAATTTTTTTTGTGCTGACTTAATTTTTGACTTGATATGATCTAATGAACCACTGGAGCACATATTGGAGCTTGATCTATTTGGAGCTTGATCTGTTTGGAGCTTGACCTGTTTGGAGTCATTTGGGTCTGTTCCGAATTCCGAAAACGAGTGGAATTGCCGCAAATCGAGTTGATTGCTGTTCCAAATTCCGCAAATCGAAAAGAATCGTCGTTTTCAAAAGTTGTGCTGTTGAGTCAGCGGAATTAAAAGTAAATACTATTTAAAGCATTAAAATAAATCCCCAAAATTACAAATTGAAAATTAAAATAATGTTGAACATTTTTAAGATCATTTAACATCACTACTTCAACTGTTAAAAGTTTAAGTATATTTTAAAATAATTTGTTTATAGACAACATCTATCAAAATTGCATACAAAAACAAAACCGAGCGGCAATGACTAAACCGAGCTGTTCTGAATTCCACTGTAACTTTTGCTATCGATACCAACTCTCGCAATCGATAGCTGCTAGAGTTGCTTCAATTGAATAATAAAATTCGAACAACGCAGTTTAAGTCTAATTTAGCTTCTATCATCAATATTTAGCATGAAATATTTAAAATGAATATTCAAAAATAATTTTATTTAAATCTAATCGGATTTAAGATGAAAATTGAAGCTTGAATATTTTTATACTCTGTACCGTAGGTACATAGAGTATTATAAGTTTGTGCAAAAGTATGTAACATCCAGAAGGAAGCATCTCCGACCCCATAAAGTATATATATTCTTGATCAGCATCAACAGCCGAGTCGATGTAGCCATGTCCGTCTGTCCGTCTGTCTGTCTGTCCGTCTGTCCGTCTGTCCGTCTGTCCGTCTGTCCGTCTGTCTGTCCGTATGAACGCACAGATCTCAGAGATGGTAAGAGATAGAGGTTTGACATGTATGGGACATATGCTTCTAATGTCTGCAGGCAGATCAAGTTTATTTTCAATTTATAAGTTATCTTTATTACTAAATATATCCAAAAGGAACAACCCACCTATCTTTAAAACTGTGGGAGATATGACGTTTTTTCTAAATTGCGGGGCGGCAGGGGGCGTGGCCATAATTAAAAATACACTTGATCTGCCTGCAGACATAAGAAGCATATGTCCCATACATGTCAAACCTCTATCTCCTACCATCTCTGAGATCTGTGCGTTCATACGGATACAGACAGACGGACATGACGGACATGACTCGGCTGTTGATGGTGATCAAGAATATATATACTTTATAAGATCGAAGATGCTTTTTTCTGGCTGTTACATACTTTTGCACAAACTTAATATACTTGGTATGGAGTATACAAATGTAGTAAAAGATGATATTTCTCCCTTGTGAACTTAGCAATGATGCCGTAGGAGGGTGGTTTAAGATGGTGAGGAACACAAAGTACAATCTAAATCGCTCAGAGCGATTGCGTTTACCGTCTTATCACTACCATTGACAAATTTCTTAACTAAAAAGCCTTAAAACCGGGGCGGTCTAATTTCACTCGGAAAATGCATTAAGGCCGCGCTGCATTAGTTCATGTGGACAAATTTTCACCCCCGCTGCAGTTATCTGTATACATAAATTAGTCAGTAAAGCTCATTCGGTCTTAAAATAAATCGATTGGCTTCCGGATTATTGTATGTGTGCTTAAGCTAGGTTACTCACGTCAGATTTGTACGGCTCAGAATCAGACCAACGCCATTGATGCAAATCTCCACTTTCAGACAATGCAATAAATTCAGAATACAAAGCTACAATTGTTTTAAATCGAATTGAGCCTTTGTCTGGCCATGGTTGCAGTTCCTCCGAAATCCAGATTGGGGAATGCATTGAAGCCGGTTCCTTTTTTTTTGAATCTAAAATAAAAAAATAATAAGTGCTTAAAAACGGACAATAAACACCAAATCTATGTATTATTACCAGCATCCTTTTCCCATGAGTAATCATCTTTACTGATCCAGCGACGGGGGCCGTAGTACTGGCGATCTCGCCAACGGCTAAAAGCCTCACGGTCAGCATTAACAGACGAAATTTGTGCAGACAAGCTACTACTTGCAGCAAGAACTCCGCTGGAGGATGTGGATGTGCGGTTGGATTGATTATTATCTGCGCCAGTTGAATTTGTATTACTGCGTTCACTGCGTATTCGGTCAAATAGCAAACTAGAAAGGGAAATAACCCACAATACGATAAGCCTTGACCGTTTTCAGTATAAATTTACCTCACGGGACCGATTATGTTCAAGTTAGAACTGGCTGCAAATCGATATTAACAATTTAACTCGTCCCAGCTTGCTCAACCAGTTTTGAATTGGGAAAAGAAAAACAACATATTTCCAAACCACAAAAACTTTTCAATTCATAGTTAAAGGGTGATTTTTAGCAGCTTTCGAATTTGATTAAGACAAGAAAGTCGGTCAAGTCCGACTATAATATACTCTGTACCAACGAATTAAACGCTCAGCGTAAATTTTGACGCTGCAGTAACAGCTGAAAGCAGTGCTGGCCTTTATTGTCAAACAATGTTTTCGCCAAAATTCGATTAATTTGGCTACTTTTTAAATGCAACGGTTTGAAGCAACCACCGAATTTCGTTCAACGCGTTCATTGGTAGGTAATAACTTGTTTGTATACTACGTTTGTACATGTATATGGGGCAGTCCAAGTGACAAAAAATACTTTTTGAGCACTACATCTCCGATTTGCATAAAATTTAGTGGACGGACCCCTTTAGCTTAGAAAAGCTTGCAAAAAAAATGTTGAGCTTGATCGTAGCTCCTTTGTAGGTTTCGGTAGAAGGTAGATATGTTTTTTTTTATCTCTGGATCTCTAACGAAAAAAAATAAACATAAATTAGAAAAAAAAAAATTCAAAAATTTTAAACGATATTTAAAAAAAACGCGGTTTTTTTTTTAAGCTGCATCTTTTCCGATAATACTGGAGGTTTGACCATTTATGTAAGGCAAGCATTAATTTTTTTTAATAATCAAAGCAAACAATTTTTTTTTATATCAAAGCACTGTAAAAAACTTCATTGTTTTTTTTTCAAAGTGATCGATAGTTTTGAACAAAGGCAGCAGCGAGCGAGTATTGAGCAGTTGAAAAAAGAAAATTTGCTGGAATCCTTTTGGCGCTTGCAAAAAGAGTAGGCGAATTTTTTGCACTAGAAGGTTCAACTAATACGGAGGCGGAAGAAAAGCTGCTGTCATCTCCAGTTCGGGCGGGGTCTAGTACCAAAAATAAGGAAAAACCCACACGAACAAAGGAGGGCATGCGAGCGAAAGCCCAGTATAAAGCGGCTCTCAAAAAGGCGCGACTGAACGGAAGCGGTGAGCTCACCCTAGAGGAGAGAAACAAGCTTGCGTGGGCCCAGCAAAAGATTAAGGAGGGTCGAAAACCCTTTGCGGAGAAACCGGCGATGCAAGCCACCTCCGCCAAATACGCCAACAAAATGGAGGAGTGTTTGGCCAACAAGCGGCAGCGCTCAACTGAGCAAGCGAAGGCGGAGGCCCCTGCCAGTAAAAAGCCCCGCCAAAGACCCCAAAAAGACAAGTCAGCCCAAGGAATTAGCTAGCGACGTAGCAAAACGGCATCTCACCGTAGCTATCGTCGACAAAAGCGACCCTAACGGCAAGATGACGCCCGAACAGTGGAAGCAAGTTGAGGAGAAGCTGTTCGAGGAAATTTTTAAAAGGATGGAAGACCCAGCAGCGCAACCTGTAGCGTTTGACGGAGCAGGCTGGCTGTATGGAGTCAAAATCCTAAGATGCAAGGACGACCCCACCCTTAAGTGGGCCTCAAGCGTCGTTGCAGACATGGGAAGCCTGTGGGAGAGTGCCCAGCTGGAGGTTGTGGACAGAACTTGCATTCCGTCCGTTCCGAAGGCGAAAGTACTCTTTCCACGGGTCACACCAAAGGAGCAGGCGCTGAAACACCTACAGTGGCAGAATCCTGATGTGCCAACTGGAGACTGGAAGGTACTACATGTTGCAAAGCCCGACAAAAACGGGCAGCACGTGGTCCTCCAGATCAACAAGGAAGCCGAGGATCTGCTCTACCCAAGATTCGGGGTGATGGCATGGGGAGTAGGTAGCGTGCACCTACGTCTCAAGAAACGCCACCCCGAGGACACTAATGAGCACACACTGGAGGCTGGAGAGGTGAAGAACGACCTCGGCATCGAAATGATGGTCGAAAAGCAAGCAGCCTCGATATTACGGGGGCAGCACAGTCTGCTGAAGAAGACGAGGGTGGCGATACAACCTTGCAGGCTGACCCATCGGGACCGGACGATGTGGACACCAGTCATGCAGTTGAAGGTCCTCCAGGTCAACTTGCATAAGAGCAAGATCTCCTCGGCGGAGCTCCTTCTAACCTTAGAGGAAGGGCCCTCAGATGTGTCTTTAGTTTAGGAACCTTGGATAGCGGCGGGAAACAAGGTCTCCGGACTAAAGTCACAAAACTACAACATCTTTTACCCCACCCCAGTAAGTAGAGCAAGGACTGCCATTCTGGTAAGAAAAGGCATCTATGCGCATTTAATGACTTATTACAGCACGGATGACCTCACTGTTGTGGCCTTGGAGGGTGGCAGGGACGAGCCAATTCTTATGGCGTCCTGCTACATGGCGCATGAGCGAGTAGCACCACCGGCTGAACTTGGAAGACTGACGGCGGAGGCAAGCTACAAAAAGCAACCCCTCGTCATCGGAACGGATGCCAACGCACACCATACTGTGTGGGGCAGCCCGGACATCAACGACAGAGGTGAGTCTCTATTACATTCTATCATACAAACCAGTCTAAGTATAGACGTACCCACATATGTGGGACCAACCTCGGCCAACGTCCCATGACCTTAGGGAACAGGACCCAGTCGTCAGAATGGAGAGTTCTTGATAAACCCTCCTTCTCCGACCACAAGCACATTCAGTTCAAGATCCAATTCGACTATTGATAAACTAGAAACGTCTATAGGAACCCCCGGAATACCGAATGGCTTAAGAACCTGAAGACAGTGGAATCAAAACTGGCGACGCGTCGCGATGTCAACGCCCATCTGCTCTGGTCAGGTTCATGACCTTGGAGAACAACCAACACGCATACACGAAAGGGAAATCGGTGGAAACAGCGCTACACTTCCTAGTAGCCACCATCGAGAAAACAATGTACCATAAAGAGTATGCCTTGGGAGCATTCCTTGACATATCTGGTGCATTCAACAAGGTCTCCACGGAGGCGGTAATGCGCAGCCTAAGAGCTGTATCAATACATAAGGCTTTGGACTCGTGGATACACAACCTGCTGAGCTGCAGAAGAGTACAAGCCGAGTGGGGTACCACAACCATGACAAAGGAGGCACACGGCGGCACGCCTCAAGGCGGAGTACTGTCACCCCTTCTATTGAACCTTGTGGTTAACGAACTGCTAACAAAATTTCGCAGGAAAGCACCCAAGATAACTGCATATGCCGACGACATATGCATAATTATCATCGGAAAATGTCCATCGACTCTCAGCTCAATCATGGACTCTACACTCAAAGAGATACTAAAATGGGCCACAGAAGCCGGACTTAGTATTAATGCGGAGAAGACGGACCTCATTCTCTTTACCAAGAGATACAAGGTACCGCCATGGATTCCACCAAAGAAAAATGGAATAATACTAACACCAAAGAATAACGTTAAATACCTTGGAGCAGTAATCGATATTAAACTGTCATGGAAGGCGAATGTGGAAGAAAGAGTGAAGAAGGCGACCAACGCACTATACGCATCCCAGAAAATGCTGAGTAGCACTTGGGGCCTATCACCAAGTCTGATGCACTGGCTTTTCATTTCAGTAATACGACCGATACTGCTACACGGCATACTGTTATGGAGGCAAGCCACGGAGAAAACCACATACCTAAAGCTGATGGAGAAGACCCAGCGACAGCACTGGTCTGTATTACGGGGGCGCTGAGGTCCACTCCTACTAAAGCATTAGAACACATCTTAGGTGTCAACCCTCTGGACATCCAAGCACGCCTTCTGGCACAAAAGACCGCCCAACGTCTAAAGCCAATATGCACATCTGCACTATTGGGACCAGAACACTGGCGTACAGGACTGGCCCAAGAAGCAACGCACCTCTTTACAGACGGCTCAAAGATGGACCTAGGAGTCGGAGCCGCCGTATACTGTGCAGAGCCAGAAATAAAGCTCTCATACAAACTGCCAAACCACTGCACCATATTCCAGGCGGAAGTCTTCGCAATAAGGAAAGCAGCGGAGTTGGCGGAAATTCACGCTCCATACAACCAAACGAATATCTACGTGGACAGCCAAGCGGCAATCAAGGCAATGCAACGACACTCCATCAACTCCAGAAATGTCCTGGCGAGCAGGGAAGCGCTAGATTCCCTCAGCATCTCCAGAAAGGTGCAAATCTACTGGATTCCCAGCCACCGGGGCATCGACGGAAACGAGATGGCAGACAGTACTGCAAAACCCGGAGTCGTACTCGGCCAAGAAGAAACACTAAACATACCTATCTCCTTACAGACGCTAAACAGCAAGATGGAAGAGATGACAGAGAAAGAAGCGGAGGTAAGGTGGGAAAACACCAGCGGATGCAGAATCTCTAAAATTATGTGCAAGACAAGACACAAAAGACTTACGCACTATCTGCTACAGCTCCACAGAAGAGACTGTAGACTGCTCATTGGCATACTAGCGGGACACTTCCTAGCAGCCGCTCATGCGATAAAGCTAGGCATAACAACAGAGGACACCTGCAGGAAATGTATGGAACCTGGAGTCGCAGAAACTCTAGAACATCTAATTTGCAGATGCCCAGCAATTGCCACGACAAGATTACAAATTCTGCACACCCCACGGTTCTCTTCTTTGGAGGAAGCAGCCAAGAGGCCCCCAAAACAGTTATTGGCATTTGCCAAAACGTCAAGAATCCTCTTGGACTTCAAGCCAAACGTACCCAAATAATCACCCGGCCTCATTAAGGACCCTAAGGTCCATGTGTGACCTCATCTGGGGTCAGCCGGAACTACCTACCTACCCATATAAGTTAAATGTTTATATTATTATTGAAAAATAAATTTTTTAGGCTGACGGCTATACAATGGCAAGCCATTAAATAAACAAATACTACTACTACTATATTATAAGTCCTTTGCGTCAAATTGATTAGTGTAACAATGATCTGTCAAATGCCAGTAAAAGGACCATGAAAAATGGACTGAGCATAAGCCCTTTCAAATCAAAGTGTCTTGTCATTTATAACAAGAGCCTAATCATCAAAATCTTTGCCAAAATTTTAAAAGATGGAAATGTTCTATTTTCATGATGACATGTACAGATAATCACTTTTTCGTAAACGCTGTTCGACTTTGGAACCAATTACCACACAGCATTTAAACTATCAGATGGGCACAGGCATTCACCAAAGATCTTAAGTCACACCTTAAGAAAGCGGTCTAGACCATTTAAACTAATATATAAATATCTGAGCAATATTAATTAAGTATTAAAGTACAGCAAAACAAACATTTCAACTTAAAACTTTATCTGTTAATCAATGTTCAGAATAATGATCTGCATTCAGCAGACATATCCGACTTACGATAACTGAACTCTAGATTTAAGTGGTTTTTTTGCTTTAGTAATTCCTGTAAACGTAAAAACGTAAAAAAAAAATTTTGACACAATTTTAAAGGGATTTTTTTTTTATAGTTTTAAGGTTAACATTTTCCTTACAATCGGTAAACGGTTTCACCAATCGCACATTTTGTATGATTCCACCGTAGCAGTCGGGATTGTCAATGATAAGCAACTTGTGTGACTAGGGCAGTAAGATAGATCTAAAAAACTTGTTTAACTAGGATGAATGTAAATAATAAACTCTGTAAGCCAGGAATGCCTGCCTGTCTCCTTGAAATAAAAACTCTGTAAATGTTAAAACGACTTCAAACAGCCTAATAATAAAAGTCATAAAAATTTATACGTTAGATGGGTTTAGAATTTTTTTCGACTTTGATTTACGATAGTCAAAAATACCTGAAACAAATTTCAGCTAAATAGCTTGAATAGCGACTTAGCTCAAGCCGAAAATGTGGTTTTATTAAAGTTTTTCTGCAGCGATTGCTATAACCTCCACATTACAACATTGTTGTAAATCTATTTTGTTACCTTTCCAGCATGGTTTCATAAAGCGTCGGTCAACAACGACCAATTTGCTTAACATTACTTCATTAGTTAATGATTGATTCCTTGTGAAAAAGCGAACTGATGCCATTTACACAGACTCAGGCAAAGCCTTTGACTCTGTTAATCATGATATCCTCTTTAAACTCGATCGATTAGGATTTCCCTTCTCTTTTCTGCTTTGGGCCTCGACCTATCTAAAAGATGGACCTCAAAAAGTTCTCCTTCATTTTAATACTTTAAAACCTGTGACTGTAAACTCTGGTGTACCTCAAGGTAGACACCTAGATCCTTTGTTTTTATCTTTTTATTAATGATCTCCCTACAATATTATCATTTTCTCGGATACTCATGTATGCTTTTGACGTTAAACTTATTTTATCTTTCTACGACCCGATTTATTCTATTGGATTGCAAGATGATCTTAACTCCTTGCAGTCTTGGTGCTTGGTAAATCATATGCACCTTAACTGCTCCAAGGGCATGTTAATGACTTTCCATCGATGCAAACCTTTTCTGGTTTCCTATACGAAGGGTAATGAACCGTTGCAACTTATTTCGACTGTCGTTGATCTTGGAATTCTTTTTGACCCCAAATTGAGTTTTAATCACCACATCTCCACTATTGTTAACAATGCGAATGGTGTACTTGGATTCATTAAACGATGGTCGAAGGAATTTAATGATCCCTACACGATTTAATTCCTTTATACTGCTTTAGTACGTCCCGTTCTCGAATACTGTTCATCTGTACGGTGTCCGCAGTATAAAAAGCATGTTGATCGTATTGAATCAGTTCAGAAACAATTTTTGCTTTTTGCCCTTTGTGGCGTAAGCTGAGACCCGAACCTTCGTTTGCCATCGTACTCCAGAAAACTTTTGCTAATAGACCTGGAGCGTAGAACAGTCTTAGGTGTTTCTTTTCTTCAGAAGTTATTAACTTCTCTATTCCTTCTGACCAACTAGAGACTTTTAATACTCTGTACCGGAGGTACATAGAGTATTATAAGTTTGTGCAAAAGAATGTAACACCCAGAAGAAAGCATGTCCAACCTTATAAAGTATATATATTCTTGATCAGCATCAACAGCCGAGTCATGTCTGTCTGTCCGTATGAACGCACAGATCTCGGAGACGGTAAGAAATAGAGGTTCGGCATGTAAGGGACATATGCTTCTTATGCCTGCAGGCAGATCAAGTTTATTTTGAATACGCCCCTACGCCCGCTCCCGCCACCGCAATTTGGAAAAAACTTCATAGCTCCCACAGTTTCAAAGAGAGCCATCTATCTTTCGTTCCTTCTAGACAAATTTAGTAATAAGGATAACTTATCGATCCGCCATCCAATAGTGAAGATCGAATGAACGGTTTATCGGGCCTTTTCCGGGTTTCACATAATTTATTCAATTTCAAAAGTTGGCTGTTCTGGTATTCGACTTGCAAATCGAATGTTTCAGTTCCAAATTGTTATACTCTGTACCGTAGGTACATAGAGTATAATAGGATTGTGCAAACGTATGTAACATCGAGAAGGAAGCATCTCCGACCCTATAAAGTATATATATTTTTGACCAGCATCAACAGCCGAGTCATGTCCGTCATATCCGTCTGTCCGTATGAACGCACAGATCTCAGAGATGGTAAGAGAGTGAGGTTTGACATGTATGGGACATTTGCTTTTTATGTCTGGAGGCAGACCAAGTTTATTTTCAATTTTGGCCACGCCCCTTGCCGCTTCCGCAATTTAGAAAAAACGTGATATCTCCCGCAGTTTTAAAGATAGATGGTTCGTTCCTTCTGAACATATTTAGTAATAAGGATAGCTTATCGATCAGCCAAAATTGTGAAGAAATTGTGAAGATCGAATGAACGGTTGTCGAGTTATGATCAAAAGACTGTTCGCTGCTGCATCGCAGTTGCAGCGCTGCTGTCAGCTGCTACTGCAGCATCAAAATTTATGCTAAGCGTATAATTTCGTCGGTACAGAGTATGATATGGTCGGGCTTGACCGACTTTCTTTATTTGAAAAAATTAAGTGTAAGTGAAAAACTGAACAGGCCTGTACATTTGTTTAATAATTTTGCTAGCTCTAATATCGACTTTGACTACAACAGGCTGTAAATCGGGTATAGCTGGCCGGACCCTCAAATACAAATCCCCCACCGAGTCGAAGTCGTTATTGGTGTGGGATTCCAAATGCAAGCGAGTTTCCCTAATAATAATCAGCAGTGGTCAAACTTATCCGGCAACTTTTCTCGATAACCAAGTACTCATTCCTAGCGAGCGAGAGTGAGCAAGTACTCACGTCAGTCGGTTACAGCGGTCAACTATAATAAGAGAACTGGGTAATTGTCTAGTATAGCGGCCTACTCTCCGAAAATTCCAAAAAAAAACTCCCTTCGATAGATCGCGAATTATGAAGAATTTTCATGCAGAAAAAACGCGGGGGTCATCCATGGTTTCTTTTCAAACGAATTTTAAAGTTGTAATTTTTGCCCATACAAATACATTCTTGATCACATATGTTTTTTTTTTGCCCATACAAATACATTCTTGATCACATATGCGTTTTTTTTTTAAGTGGTGTCCCCTAAGGAAGGGCCTAATCCACTGTCGTCTTCCCCGTGCACTTCCTCTTCCACCTATGAATTAGTATTTTATGTTCATAATTCGCGATCCGTCGATGAATATTTTATTGTACTCAATAAAGTAAAAATTTTTTTTAAAAAATCGCGCGATTTTTAAAAAAAAAAATTTTGCCTCCGGCGCACATTTATCGTTCCTCAACTCACAAAAATGAAGGTCATTTATGATGTTTTCTTTTTCAGGATTATATTACTGACCAATAGCCAGGAAGATGTTATGGATCCTTTCCTTGTGACTTGGGAATCGTTTGTAAAATATAAACTTGGCCAAATATCCGGGATAGTGCATTTTTTTTCGTCCAAAATGAGGCAACTCGGCCTTCACGTCCCGCCACAGCCTTTCTATGTTTTGTGTGTGTGCTTGTGTAGAGGGATCTACAAAGTTTTTCGAATGGTTGACCGTTTGGTGTAGAAACCCCTCATCTTCCAGACAATTGTAAGCTTTCCAGCAATCCGAAATGACCGTGGATCCGTCAGCTACATTTTCCTTAATTATTTTTAAGAGTGTTTCCTTTCCACGGTCTTCAACCGGAATCACGAAAAATTTACCGGACTCTCGTTCCAATCCACCAAAAATCCACTGACCCTCCACAACCCCTCAATAACCTCTATATTCGTCAAAGACAAAAATTTCGACACCGTAAAATTGCAACTCATTCACTCCATTTTGTTTAGAATTATTGAATAAACAATAAAAATCCAATTAAATTTGAATTAAATTTGACACATTTCTCAAAACATATATGTTTTATTAGGTAAAAAAATGAAATTTTCAAAATTCGTTTAAAAAGAAACCATGGATGACCCCCGCGATTTTTCTGCATGAAAATTCTTCATAATTCGCGGTCCATCGAAGGGAGTTTTTTTTGGAATTTTCGGAGAGTAGGCCGCTATACTAGACAATTACCGAGAACTGTAGTTTTCGCCAAAATTCGATTTGCTTAATTTGGCTACTTTTTAAATGCAACGGTTTGAAGCAACCACCGAATTTCGTTCAACGCGTTTTTAGTAGGTAATAACTTGTTTGTATACTAAATACGTTACATTAGAGCGTACCTGCCTTGTATGAAAAAACATTTTTTTTCTAGTTCTTTGAGACATGCGCCTCATATAATTTAAGATAGCTGATTTAGAACTTTCAATAAGTTGTCTATAAAATATTTTTCAGTTTTTAAGCTCTGCGCCTCAAGGAATTTAAAACTTTTAAAATCGAATGGAGAAAAGTACCCATAAATACACATTTTAGAACTTAGGTATTCGAATGTTGGCAGCGTTTCACTTTGAAATGAGTTATAAACCGGAAGAGCGCGCGCATGCAGTTTTGATAAAAAAAAATGTTTGTGCTCAAGACAATAAAAAAAGTAATAAAAATAAAATAAAAACTTCAGTGAAACGCCAGATTCGTGGTAACCAACAATAAAGACATGAGGACACCGAATTCACAAGTACATCGCATTTTTGAGTTTTATACAGTTTTCTCGGCGATTGCTTATCTGGTGATATGTGCCAAATGTGAAGGAAAAATCGAGTTTAAAAATGCATCGCCGTATGGAATTGGCTTTAAAATTGGTGTTCACTGCGCTTGTCCGACCACTACATACATTTTTTCGTCGTCTATTTTTGGCAAATCATATTCGATGAACTGGCGCTTGATTTTGCCATGAGGCTTTTAGGCATTGGACAAATTTTATTCAGCTGCAAGAGCGATTTTAAGAACACACTCCTTCAAAAGCCGCGAAAGAAGAGAAAGATGCCATGGTCACAGCTGATCTAAAGAGCGACCCAACAAAGTTTATTGTATCAGGTGATAGCACTGGGAAAAAAGTGGACTTTCTTCACTATACGGCGCTACAACGTTTAACGGCAAATACACTAAAAAAAAAATAATCGACTCTGTTGTAGACCACGAAGAACAATGCCGTGCTAACCATCAAAGAAGCTCTGGGAAGATGGAGGTGGATGCGATAAAGGAAATGTTCGCCAGGTCAGTCCAAATGCATGGCTTAAAATACTGAAAGTATATCGGCGATGACGACTCAAAAACATTCAAAGCTATCTTAGACATGAATCCGTTTGATGGCGACCCAATAGTCGAAAAAAAAGAATGCATATCGCATGTGCCAAAATAATAGGCACCAGACTCCAGAGTCGGTTGCTGTCATGAAGAAGGCTATTTAGGCAACGTTTTTGCACAAATTCTCGTCTGATAAAGCTCCACAGCACCAAAACTGTCCGACCGGTGCATCGAGATGGAGCGCCTGGCAAAAAAGCGGTAGCAGAAGGGACAATGCACCACTAGAACACAGAAAATCCAGGAAGCAATTAAACCTGTCTAGAAAGCACTGTCAGCCAATGATTTGTTGAACAGATGCATTGACTCTGAAACTCAGAACAGCAACGAATCTTTCAACTCAGTGCTGTGGTCCTTTGCACCAAAACATTTGCACACCGGCGCACGCACTATTGAGATTGCCAACTATATTGCAACTGTCATATTTAACAAAGGTTTTTTTTTGCCACTAATTCAACTAATGATTTGTAACGCCACATATGATTTTGGCATTTCTCGGAACGAAGAACGTTTGAAGAGGTACGAATTCAAAGCTCTGGCCGCATCAAAAGAAGGTAGAACTGCCCGAAGAGCACAAAAAGCCGCTGAGCTCTCATTTTTTGATTAAGAGGAAGAAGTTCTTTATGGGACATTGCAGATTGATATGTGTGAGTATTTCACAAAAAAAAAATGGTTTATTGCCTAAAATTTTCTTCGAGTTTCTTCAAAACACGTTTTTGAACTTTTCTCTGGTTCTACTGAAACGAATAAAATAAAACTAACTAAAATTTATCTAGGTGTTCATACAGACGGACGTACAGACGGATGTACAGACGGACCGACCGACCGACCGACTCGGCTGTTGATGCTGATCAAGAATATACATGCTTTATAGAGTCGAAACTGCTTCCTTGTGGCTGTAACATACTTTTGCACAAACCTATAATACTCTATGTACCTACGGTACAGAGTATAAAAAGCAGGGACCGTAATCATTATGAGTTCTATTATAAAAATTAAACTTTAATGATTATTTTTGATTTTTATTTTATAACTTAAAAAATAATGATTAAATTTGATTTAAAAAAAAAAAAACTCATAAATAATTATTATAAATATTACTCAAATTTCGATTACTACAAGTGTATAAGAAATTGTGACAATATTGATGCATATCACTAGTAAGTGAATCAAGTCGATCTAATAAAACCCAATGCCAAGTTTAAAATTTCAAATGAAATTCCGGATTTTACAAATTTAATGATTATTTTTGATGGTATGGTATTGGATGGTATTTTGATTGAGCAATTTAAATAAAAATCAAGAAAAAAAAATCATTCCGGAAATCAATAGAACACCGAAATACAACCATATTTTATTATGTTATTGACAAAGACAAAAACTTTACATAAACTTTTACTTGCCATTGTCAATCCTTCTACAACTTGTGTTTCTGTGTGCGCTCGACTGAAAACAATTTTTTTGTCTGTATATCATTGGCGGCTGCATCACAGAGCTATTCCACATACAAAATTTACCGCGCACAACGCAAAAACATAACACAGCGAAAACACAGCGGACAATTGAATATCAGAAATGCTTTTTCTTGTAAAAGGATAATTGTTTAGCATTTTAGATCTGTTAGCAACGTACGCAAATAGCAACGATTTTCTTTTAGGAGAACCATTTACGGTCTGCTTTAATCAGAGCGGGCAAACGAACGAAACGTTTAACGAACCGTTCGCGAAAGCTAAGAAACGATTCATATGTTTTGTAGCTGTTACTCTAATCAGGGAAAACGAAACCACTAACTTTACATTGCCGAAGAGCGCAAACGAAACGATTGGAATATTGTTCTCCCAACAGCTGCACTGCCTTGGAACGTTTCGGAACGAAACAACAACAAAGCTGAGAGAAACAAAGAAGTAAGCAACAGGAAAAAAAACAACAATACAAATACAAATACAAATTGAGCAGCAAACGTTTCCGAACTATTCGCGCTCGTTGCATATCGTTCCGATTCCCTTTGTCCGCAAATCAATATGAGAGCATTGCGCTTTACGTTTAGTTTGCTCTCACGAACGCAAACTGAACAGAACTCATTTTTTGTTACAGTTACTTTTCTCGGGTTTTGTTAGTATTTCGCTCTGTGGAAAGAAAAAAACGAAACGATTCAGAAACGTTTCGTTTCGTTTGTTTGCCCGCTCTGGCTCTAATAGATGAAGATATCCAACGAACCTGCAATTTCGGAATGAAAATATTTCACTGCCTCTGAATCATCGGGCAGATTGGATACTTCGGCCACGTCATCCTAGCATGATTTTTAACTAGTTTTTAAACCGGGGACATATCAGTCCGTGAAATGAAAAATAAATGCAAAATATAGCTTGATGCACAAACAGACAGCCCAGGGAATTATTTTTATTCAGTTCTTTAACCTTTTTAGATTTGTTTTACGGACTCTTCCACTCAATTCGCATACACAATATTGAGCGAGGTGGAAAACACCTCACAAAATCAACAATTTGTGATTTCGTCATGGTATATATCGATAGCATGAATAGTGGCGCTGTTTTTGCTATGCGAAATGGCACAAATCAAGTTGGGAAAGGATCATTATCGATAACATAAACTGGCCATTTTTGGAATGCTCTAAACGGAAATCGTACGAATTAGCTGAAATAGAAATTCGCAAAAAAAAAGTGAAAACCTGAGCATGGCTGAATATTATTATTTTGTATCCCTTTTTGTATTGTTTAGCTATTTAATAAGTTGTCAGTCACGGTAAATAGGCTTTACATAACTCATCTACCACAATACAGTAAATACTAGTGTTGGGTAAAGGTTGTTCATTACAGTGAACAATTTCAGTCAAATTGCTTAGTTGTTCAATTATTCAGTTGTGCAGTTGCTCAGTTGTTCAGTTGTTGTTCAGTTGTTCAGTTGCTCAGTTGTTGAGTTGCTTAATTGTTGAGTAGCTCACGAGCCAATGTGTATTGAAATGAAAGACATCATCTTTAATGAAGTTTACAACAAAACAGGATCTAAGTCAGTATCTTCGTTCAGTGGGAGGTATGATGACTGCTTAACACAGAGTTGCCATAGAGTCAGCGAACTAAGTGAACAGTCACTGATCACCTCACTGAACTAGTACTGAACAACTCTCTGAACTAGATACTGAACAACTCACGGAGCAATAGAGACAGAACAAGAGCGGCTGAACAACTCTTAATGAACTACTCAAGGAACAAGAGCGACTGAACAACTCTCAATGAACAACTCACAGAACAAGAGCAACTGAACAACTCTGACAGAACAAGACTCACTGAGCGACTGAACAACTCTGGGTAAACAACTCACAGAACAAGAGCAACTGAACAACTCTGACTGAACAAAAATGAGCAACTAATGAAGAACATGTTCACTTGCTCAGTTTAGTGAAGTTTGATGGCAGACAAGTTCGTACACCTGGAGGAAGATATCAAGCAGCGCACAAAATCAACGCGGGATAATTTAATTGATCTCAAGCGGAAGATTATTAGGTTTGTCTCGGAGTTTATAACTCGATGGTTCACATAGAAAGGAAGAACGGTCTCTCAGTGTCGATCAAACTTGTCTAGATGGAATCGTCCATTCAAGTGCGAGCTGAAAGGAACCACCTTTTGATGAAAGCAGTAACAGATCAAAGCTTCGAAAAACAAAGGATTTGTGGGACAATTATTCGCGGAGTAGGTTAGCTTTTGCAACCGAAGTAGGCAATAGAAAGACTGTTGTAACATCGTAACGCGCGGATAATGAAATGTTAAAAGAAGAAGCACTAGCTGTATTGGTCGAGGCTCGATTGTCTCGACTATGCTGTGCAATCAGCGAAAAAGGAGTGCTATCCACAAGTAGATAGCATTCGTATTAGAGAGACAGTGGTAGAAGTGAGTCTGCAAGCTCTTCTCAATCATACCGCGCAGCGCCTTCTGCTTTTGAATAATACAGAGTTCGAGCTGTTAAGCCTAAGACAACGAACTAGTGAGATGGTTTTGAGGGGGCCTAGCTGTTGGGCCACCGGACGGGTCGCAGGTTGCGGATAGCGAACAGCCTTCTCAGGGAGGTTAGCTGCGAATAAGCGGGTATACCCCGCAAATAAGCAGCCCCGGACAGCCAGCGGGTGATACACCGTAGTGCACCGACGAGGCGCTTGTGTTGCCGCCTCTAAAAAGTTGCCTCACACACACCCATCTCCTATACACTACCTACCCCGATCCCACCCCCCACATCTCACAACGGGCCGGACTAAGGTGTCACTCGTACCGTGCCGAGAGTCAGCCTGGCTGGAGGCCCGGGGAACAAATAGTCCAGTATCAAACGGTGGGCTCAGGCAAGTGGCGACCGCCTGTTCTAAGTAGCCTTGCCAACGGTGGGCCTCGGCCAGTGGTTGACGATTAGTTAGCCCCATTAAACGGACCTTCGAGTATGAAGAATAAAACATCATTAAAAGTACAGCAGGATATCCCTGCAACCGCTGTCGCAAGACAGTTCGAAGAGAGGCAGCAAGACCAGGAGCGTCCAAGCCTCGTGAGGGAAGCGAGAAGCGCACCTGTGCGCAAAAACCCCACCAAGGGGTCCTTACCGAGCTCATGCGGTAAGGAAAAACGTAGGAGCAAAGAGGGACCATACCCTCCCCCCTCGGAAACTCGGCCCACCTCCTCAGGAGGACAAAAGCCACCTCCCAAGGGGGGAAAAAAGCTCAAAAGAGTACTCCCTGCCGCCTAGAGGTCTCTGTGACTCTAGGACGAAGTGGTACCTGATATACCTCAGGAATGGCCACGCACCGGAAGAAGCACTCCGGACGGCAAAGGAGCCACGACCTGGGACAGCACCACGCACCCCCGCCACAAAGAGAGGTAGCATGAACCTCACGCCGCCAACAGCTATGCCGAGGCGGAACACCCTTCCGCGGTGCCCATTCCACCCTAAGGTGGTTCCTGAGGAATACCCTCTGGTTAACCTTATCCACAAAGAGCTATCTGCACTCGAGGATGCTATGCTGGAGGAGGTCGCTGTGGGCTGTTGGGATACGCCCATCAGCTTCGCCGGAATTCACTTCCGACCGGGTCATCTAACCATCGACTGCAACGATGAGATGACCGCGGAGTGGCTGATGAGCAGCGTGTCACAGTAAACCGAATGAAAGGGAGTAGCCCTTGTCGGTAAAATGGGAGAGGATATCCAGTCGCCCCATTATATCACCATTTTCCTTCCAAGGAGTGCCGCGAAAGAGGATGAATGGGTCCTCTCTATACTGAGGAATCAGAATAAATTCGCGACTGACACCTGGAGGATCATGTCACGAAAGAACCAAGGAGGCGGAGCCCTCATGGCTATTGGCGTCGACGAAGGCTCGATGCAGGACATAGTCTCGATGGGTCACCAACTGAACTTCAGGTACGTGAAGATCCCCGTACATGGTCTCAAGAAGACTCCGAAGGAAGTTGGGCAGACCCATCAAACGGAGACACAGGCACAACGCTCCGCCAAATCGAATGCAAGCGAGCCCTCATGTGAGGAACCCTTCACACAAACGGAGGATGTCGCTGAAGACGAGGAGCTCGACGGGGAATCCCCAGTAGAAGACATGGAGGGTGTGGAGGAGCAACCCATGAGCTTTCCTCGGAACTAGCTTGAGCTTGCCTCGGAACTAGTAGTCCAACAGGACGAAGAAGTCGACACCACACTGGTCGGAGGCAGTGAGAGCAGTCCAGGCTCCCCGCCAGATAGCGCAACAACAACAGCGCACAAATGACCACCCCCTCGGTCAACAGCAGCACCCGGCTAGTCCATCACGCGAAGGTGGCCTCGGCCGTCCTAACTAGAGCGTTCACCCGACAACACCTTGGACTAGCCCTACTACAGGAACCCTGGTGCAATGAGGGAATAAGCGCCTGTATACGAGAGAATCTAAGGTAATTTGGGACCAAAGGCATGCCTTCCCCAGAGCCTGCATGATGGTAAGGAAAAGTATTAGTTATACTATACTTTCAGAATTTCTCTCCAGAGATTGCGTCGCGATAGCGACCACCGAGGTGAAGCAGGGAAAGACCACGGTCATAGCCTCTGCATACCTCGCTGAAGACCGAACATGTCCCCCACAAGAGATGTCGGCCCTGGCAGAGTACTGCAGGAGCAAAACCATTCTGCTTGTAGTAGGATGTGAAGCAAACGCCCACCATGTCGCATTGGGAAGCTCCGATGTGAACGATCGAGGTGAGTGCTTATTAGAATTTCTCTACAGGCTTGACCTGGATAAATGTAATGTAGGATCCGTCCCGACATTTGTAACTCGAGTAAGGGAGAAAGTCCTGGACCTCACCTTCTCTAGTAAGTCGCTAAAACCCTTCATAAAAGACTGACAGGTCTCTTTAGAGGAATCTATGTCCGACCACAGAATGATCCAATTTAGATTAGACACAAGCACACAGCAAAGTATCCCTAATAGGAACCCCCGAAAAACTAAATGGGGAGGCTTCAACTACACGTTAGGGAATAACAAAGCTAGGATTCGGATTCCGAAACAACCCCTAGAAGTAGAAAATGCTGAAAAAAAATGCCTTCGAAGAGAATTGCCCTTTTAGCAAGTCGAGAAAAGAAAACGATGCTCACTGGTGGAGTCCCACCTTGGAGGCACTCAGGAAGAAGACCCAATCTCTTTTTAATGAAGCCAAAAGTACAGGAAACTGGAATATTTACAAGCAAACCCTGACACTATACAATAGTGAGACAAGAAAGAAAGTCGGTCAAGCCCGACTATAACATACTCTGTACCAACGAAATTATTTGCTCAGCATATATTTTGATGCTGCAGTAGTAGCTGAAAGCAGCGCTGCTTCTGCGCTGCAGCAGCGAACAGTCTTTTGATCATAGCTCGACAACCGATCCTCCGATCTTTACCAATCTTTTGGCGAATCGATAAATAATGCTGATTACTAAATATGACTTGGGAGATATGACGTTTTTCAAAATCGCGTGGGCGGGAGTGGGCTTGGCCAAAATTGAAAATAAACTTGATCTACTTGCAAGTATAATAATTTTTTGTCCCATTCAAGTCAAACCTCTATCTCTTACCATCTGAGATTTTTGCGTTCATTCGGACAGGCGACGGATCATCAGATTGACTTGAAACTCGGTTTGTAAGAATAGTAAGTAAAATAAATGTATTTGTTTTTCCGATCTTGTTCAATAAATTTAGATGTGACATTCCGATGTTGGAAACGTTTGCCAGTATGGTCGGAAAATTCATAGAAAACTCTGCATGCAGAACAACTAGTTGTCATCCGAATGACTTGAAATTCGGTATGTCAGTATAGTAAGTGAAATCAATTGATATGTGATTTTCCGTTAACCGATATCGAAATCAATATCGATAAGGATAACAATAACGACGATGACGATAACGGTATTAATAACGATATCTATATAAAATTGAGTTAAGTCTAACTTGCCGACTCTGGTTGTGTGCTCTACGTGGAACTAAAAAAGATCTAATATTTTAACATTTGCGAAATACGGTCGGAAAAAAAGTTAATATATTAAGTTTTTATTGATATATGGGACATTCCATATCAACTCAGCCACCCCAGCTTTTTTATCTTCCAAAAATTGTTTATTGGCTATTATATTGAAGTACTATATATAGATGAAAAAAACCCCAATACTTTGTTCCCCTACATTCAATAGTTCTCCAGATAATCCGGAAAACAAATAAAACGTTTAAAAATTCATATCTTTTAAGCGGTGTGACGGATTTGATCGAATCAAGAACAATTTTTGGTAAACTTTTCGTGAACTTTTCAGAAAAATATAAAACAACTCTCAAAGTTATCAGAAGTGGTCTTTTTGATTAAAAAAACTGTTTTTTCTCTTTTCTTCAAGAGGGCCACTCGATATTTCATTCGAATATTGTTTTTCAGATAGAGCATATTTTTAAGTACATTCTGTAATATATTTCAAGATGGCAGACAGCCTGAGAGCTCGGGAATCAATTTTTTTAAATATCCAATTTCGGCGTTTGACTGATTTATCAAATATTATGAACAGAAACTTTGTCCTTAAACCTTGGCATTATTCGACTATTTTCAAGATAAAAACTGCGAACTTTTTCCACAGTCTCACTTGATAGAGAATAACCTGCTTTGATAGTTGGCGGAGCAAACACTCCTTTCATTTCTCTTAAACGTATTGCTTTTAAGGCCATGTGTCGTGTCGTATTGAATTCGGAAGAGACATTTCGTAAACTCCAAGACCGTTACCCCGCGGTTAAAATCCGCAGGCGCTCGGGGTATGTCTGCAAATCATGGAATTTGGCCTTCAAAGCATCCAAATAGCGAATTTATTAAATCATGAACGTGATTTCGGTTTGAAAGTTGAGGGACATTATTTCGCAACTGCCCACGGTAAAGGAGCGTGTAACAGAGTGGGCGCTCAAAAGAGAAACCAGGCGTAGAAGTCTCCAGATCACTCATACTGAACCTGTTATCAGTCTAGATGCTTTGTTTCGATGGTCAAAAGATCATTTTCAAGGGATTGATGTATTTTTTACAAGAAACAGGAGCACGACACTGTCAAATCAGAATTGAAGACAAGGTTTGACAGTGCAAAGCCCATTCCTGGTATTCAAAAGCAACAGTGCTTCATTCCCGGAATGGATAATCAGCTACGATTCAAGCGTTATTCTTCAGCAGTTGATGAGGACGTTTTTCCTAAGGAAAAGAAGCAAAAGCAGCGAAAGTCTGCGCGTAGTTCTAGTTGTATTCGTCGCATCGGTTCACGCTAGAGCTTTTGGAAAGCTCTTTTCACGCGGTAACACGTGTTTGATTTATTGTTGTTTGTTTTTAGTCGTTCGTGAGTTATAGTCGCAAACATGGAGCAAAATAAAGAGAAAATACGGCATATTTTACAGTACTACTACGATAAAGGCAAAGATGCATCTCATGCTGCCAATAAAATTTGTGCAGTTTATGGACCCGATACAGTTTCCATTTCCACCGCACAACGATGGTTTCAACGTTTTCGTTCTGGTGCAGAGGTGATCGAAGATGCGCCACGGTCCGGAAGGCCTGTCGTCGAAAATTGCTATAAAATCGCTGAATTGATCGCAAGAGACCGGCATAGTAGCAGCCGTAGCATCGGCCAAGAGCTGGGCATGAGTCATCAAACCGTTATAAACCATTTGAAGAAGCTTGGATTCAAAAAGAAGCTCGATGTATGGGTGCCACACGACTTGACGCAAAAAAACATTTTGGCCCGTATGGATGCATGCGAATCGCTTTTGAATCGCAACAAAATAGACCCGTTTTTGAAGCGGATGGTGACTGGCGATGAAAAGTGGGTCACTTACGACAACGTGAAGCGCAAACGGTCGTGCTCGAAAAGCGGTGAAGCTGCCCAGACGGCGGCCAAGCCTGGATTGACGGCCAGGAAGGTTCTTCTGTGTGTTTGGTGGGATTGGCAGGGAATCATCCACTATGAGCTGCTCCCCTATGGCCAAACGCTCAATTCGGACCTGTACTGCCAACAACTGGACCGCTTGAATGCAGCACTCATGCAGAAGAGGCCATCTTTAATCAACAGAGGCCGAATTGTCTTCCATCAGGACAACGCCAGGCCACACACATCTTTGGTGACGGGCCAGAAGCTCCGGGAGCTCGGATGGGAGGTTCTTTTGCATCCAACGTATAGTCCGGATCTCGCACCAAGTGATTACCACCTATTTCTGTCCATGGCGAACGAGGTTGGTAGTCGGAAGTTGGCCACAAGAGAGTCCTGTGAAAATTGGCTCTCCGGGTTTTTACAATAGGGAAGCGAGCTTCTATAAGAGGGGCATTATGAAGTTGGCATCTCGTTGGGAACTCGTCATCGAACAAAACGGCGCATATTTAAATCGCATTATTATAACCAATTTTATGAACAATTGAAAATTCAATAAAAATACCGCAAGACTTTTATTAAAATTGTTATTAATTGGATGATACATCGTTTATTATACGAAAATATTGAATTTGTTCTTCTTTTTTTGTTTGCTCTTTTGTTTTCTTTGGTCGAAATTTGTATTACGTTCAAGGGTAATAATACTCTTATATTGTGATGAACAAAATTAAGCCACAAATTGATTAATTGTTAATTATTTCGTTCATAATATTTGAAAAATCAGTCAAACGCCGAAATTGGATATTAAAAAATTAATTCCCGAGCTCTCAGGCTGTCTGCCATCTTGAAATATATTGCGTAATGTAGTTAAAAATATGCTCTATCTGAAAAAAAAATATTTTAGTGAAATATCGAGTGGCCCGCTTGAAGAAAACAGCAAAATCAGTTGTTTTTTTTAATTAAAAAGAATATTTCTGATAACTTTGAGAGTTGTTTTATATTTTTCTGAAAAGTTCACGAAAAGTTTACCAAAAATTGTTCTTGATTCGATCAAATCCGTTACACCGTTTAAAAGATATAAATTTTTAAACGTTTTATGTGTTTTCCGGATTATCTGGAGAACTTTTGACGGCAGGGGTTTTTTCCATCTATCTATAGTACTTCAATATAATAGCCATTAAAAAATTTTCGCTCGGGTGGCTGAGTTGATATGGAATGTCCCGTATCTGTTTTAATTAATATATCTGTTTTAAAATTAGCTTGACTGATAACTGATTGCAGTATAGACTGGCGGCGTAGTGAAGCGTGCCGGGTTATTTGTTAGTCCAGTTTTGGAAAATCTACTCAAAGGGTCTTAAATTTGTAACATTTGACTTCAATATTAACTGACTTTAACATAACTAAAGTATTGCAAAATTCTACGAATCAGGTATTCATCCGATCAGATTCAAACTCATTTTCAACGATTTATATAAAAATTGAACACTGATTGGGCAAAAGTGATTGTGTAAACAACTTTTTAACTTTCTTGAAAAAAGTACGGAATATAAAACATTTTTTTTAGTTTATCCACAAAGTGCAAATATTAACGGAGAACTGTTGGATAAAACTCATTCGTTCTTCTTTTGATCAGCTCCAAACTCATTTTTAAAACTACACATTAAACTCTATTACCAGCATGATTTCTAGAAAAATCAGGACAATTTTGCTAAAAAACTGCTACAATAGAAGTTTTAGTCTTTCATTCGATCGAACTTGAATTTTTAAAATTGCGATCAAAACCATGGTTTAACCATATAATAATCATCCGATTTGGACACAAATTTGTAGACAAAAATTGTAGGTTAAAGCATGCAAAACAAACACATACATTTCAGGATGCTACCAGTTAAAACACAGAAGTTGTTTTAACGAAGACTGGTGGTTTTCAGGCCTTTCTTTTGTATGGCAGGTATACCATTCAGTTGTCCGATTTTTGGCAAACTTGGCAGAATTAAACAAAAGCATAGAAAACCTATGAATACAAAGATTGGAGACGTTTTCATTAAAAAGAAAAAAGTTTTTCTCACTGAAACTAGTTTTCCGACCAACTGTTCCTATAGGAGTTATGAGATATAGTTATCCGATCCGGTTGGTTTCGACATATTAATAGCGTGCAGAAAAAAGAAAACTCTATGCATAATTTCATTTCGATAGCTTCAATTCGGAGAGACTAGTTTGCGTAGAAACAGACAGACGGACGGACAGACAAAAATATATATATATTTTATGGCGTGGAAGTTTCTAAGCGTTGCAAACATCTGGGCAAAATTATAATAACAATTGCAAGGGTATACAATGGAAACCGAACTGTATGGGCTAATTTTGAGCAGGGCCACACCACTACAGCGCCCTTACTTTACTTTTTTTATTAGATAGAAAATAGATGAAACGGTTTATTTACTGACCGATGGACAGTTGATCGTTGACGAGAGAGGGTGGTGTTCCTCTTAAAACCACTGTACGATCTACTAGCCTCCTTTGTGGTGTTGTGCGTCTCCTTTTAAAGTTGAGCGAAGGCATAAACTGACCTCGAGCTGGCTAAAACTGCAGGTAGGGCAACAAACAAAAAGGGTGGGTCCAATGGTTTCGATTTTTTCTCAGAAACGGCATTTAAGAAATGGATGAAATAAAAAAGGATCTATTAAGAATTAATAACCAGCCTGCCTCCACGTTTGAGGTAGGTTTGAAAAACCCAACGCTATAATGCTTCAGTCAAAATTTTAAAAATCGACCTTTATTGTATGCCTAAGCTAACAAGAAAAAACTCGGTCAAGCCCGGCTATAACATACTCTGTACCAAGGAAATTATTAGCTTAGCATAAATTTTGATGCTGCAGTAGTAGCTGAAAGCAGCGCTGCTACTGCGCTGCAGCAGCGAACAGTCTTTTGATCATAACTCGAAAGCCGTTCATCCGATCTTCACTATCTCTTTGTCGGATAGATAAGTTATCTAAATATGTCTAGAAGGAACGAACCATCTATCTTTAAAACTGTGGGATATATGGCATTTTTTCCAAATTGCGGGGGCGGGAGGGTGCTTGGCCAAAATTGAAAACAAACTTGATCTGCCTGCAGACATAAGAAGCATATGTCCCATACACGTCAAACCTCTATATCTTACCATCTCTGAGATCTGTGCGTTCATACGGACAGACTGACGAACATGACGGATATGACTCGGCTGTTGATGCTGATCAATAGACCTCGGATTTTGCATATGTTGAAATCGATTTTGATCCTACTACTGATCAAGAATATATATACTTTATAGGTATAGGGTCGGAGATGCTTCCTTCTGGCTATTACACACTTTTGCACAAACTTATTATTCTCTATCTACAGAGTATAAAAAACGTATGTTAAGGCCGGCCTTGCCCGACTTTGATATACCCATCACTACTCAGTGGAATTATGATTTCTTATGTTAATTTACAAAGCATTAACACTGATGTAAATATATCGACATAATGTGAGCTAATTGCTCTAAAAAAATATGCAACATTTGCCATTTATTTTATGACATTTATGAAAATTTAAGATTATTGGTTTTGGGCAGTTCGACATCTTAAAAGTTATTTGACAACCGTTATTAATGAAAGCAGGTCGGGAGGGGCGTGGCCAACATTTTAATCAAACTTGATCTGCCTGTAGATAACGTTCAAAGGTTCGTACTTTCTGGACATATTTAGTAATCAGCATTATTTATCGATCCGCCGAAGCAATGGTGAAGATCGAATAAACGATAGTCGAGTTATAGTATGTTTTTAAAACCCAAAATAAGAAATGAAACCAACAAAAAGTTTGTTTGTCTTAAGACTCGGCGATATTAAGGACGATCTTTGAACACAAATGCGATTTCGACAATTACAAGGACTGCTTTATCTTTGACAGCCATGAAAATTTTTTTTTAACAGTTTCAACAAAAATTCGGTACGTTATGCTTTTAGGTTTAAAGTTCGGACTAATTAAGGGCGATGTTATTATTTGTTAGTGATATAGCGCACCGCGACCAATTGTTATCTATTGTGTACAAGGGCGATGCTTAATCAGAAGCGAGTTTTTGGTTAGTCAGTCAGTCGTCTGACTGGTGACCGTCGCGCAGCCCAAACCAAAAGAGATAGGTTGATGAATTTTTTACAGTAGTTTGTCCTATGCTGAAAGTGAGTACCAAGACGGGGTTGTGGAAAAATCCACCTGGAAAAGCGTCGGGAAAGATTGTTTGGGGAAACGATTTTGTTCATCCGATTGACCTGAAACTCGGTTTGTAATCAAAGTATGAGAAATAATTGTAAACGTGTTTTCCTGATTTTGCAAAATCTGCCCACATGAAAATTTCCCGGAAAATTCGAGATGGAAAAATCTATTTTTCACCCGATTGACTTGAAACTCGGTTTGTAAGGATAGAAAGCGAAATGAATTGAGATGTCAATTTCCGTTGTTGGAAAATATGACCGTAGATTCGGGAAATTCACGGAAAAGCGTCAGAAAAGTTTGTATTGGGAAAACTTTATTATACCCTTGCAGAGGGTATATTGAAATTGTCCAAATGTTTGTAACGTATAGAAGGAAGCATTTCCGACCACATAAAGTATATATATTCTTGATGATGACGAGCTGAGTCGATTTAGCCATGTCCGTCTCCTCGTCCGTTTCTATGCTAGCTCCTCCGTCACTTTTGTATCTATAGCCATCAAACTTTGCACGAAGTCTTCTGGTACAAATACGATGCACATTTGTCGGAACCGGCCGTATCGGATGACTATAAAATATAGCTGCCATAAGAACGATCGGTCGAAGAACTAGTTCTAGTGAGAAAAACTTTTTTGATTTTAATGCAAACGTCTCCAAACTCCGTATTTAATGCTTCTCCATGATTCTGCAAAATTTGAAATTCGAAATCGGGCATCTATATAGTATAGCTATCATACAAAAGTAGTCAGAAACATAGTCTTATTGAGAAAAACTTGTTTGTTTTCAGTGGATATGTCCTTCAAATAAGTTAAAAAACGAGCTGCAAGGGTATACAAACTTCGGCCGAGCATAAGTTAACTTTCCTCAATTTTTTTCATTCAATTAACTTGAAATTCGGTTTTTAAGTAAAGTATGCGAAATTATTGGACACGGGTTTTCCCGATTTCGGAAAATCCGCCCACATGGAACACAGCCGGAAAATTCCATGGGCAAAAATCTATTTTTCATCCGATTGACTTAAAAATCGGCTTAAATCGGAAAATTCACGGAATAGCGTCAGAAAAGTTTGTATTGGGAAAACTTTATTGTTCATTTGATTAAATTTAAAATCGGTTTGTAAGCAAAGTATGCGAAATAGTTGGCCACGTGTTTTCTCCGATTTCGGAAAATCTGAAAGTCCGGGAAATTTCGATATGCAAAAATCTATTATTCGGTTTGTAAGGAAAGTAAGTGAAATAAATTGAGATGGAATATTCCGATGTAGGAAAATTTTACCAATGGTCGAAAAATTGAAGGAAAAGTGCAATCTATAATTCACCCGATTAAATTGAAATTCGGATTGTAACAATAGTAAGTGAAGTTTCATCCGATTGACTTAAAACTCATTTTTTAAGGATAGTTAGTAAGATAAATTGAGATACCAGTTTTCGATGTCGCGATTTTTTGATATTGATATAATGTTTGCTGATTTTTGTAAATTTTTTTCCAAACATAACATTAACTAAATTAAAATTGTTGAGGCTGTGTGTTGCAACTAGAAAAGTACCCATAGAACGCGAACCTAGGGTAAACTAGAAAAACTGGGTATGAGGCGATGCTTGCAGAAGTGCCTTCAATTAGAATTTAAGGGTCTCAAGGTTTTTTTTTTCAAAAGTTTGATTTTGTCGAACTGTTATTAAACAGAATGGACTACAAAAATTACTTCATCCAGGAGATGCCGTCTCGGGATTGAATGGAAAAGGCTATAAACTGCATATGCCAGCTCTGTTGTGAAAAAGAAATCAGTTGCCGACGTTGGAAGCAAATACATCGCGGAACGTGACCAGTGGTTTGACCTGGTTCTTATTTGGCATGTAGGTTGGGAATATGGAGTTGGATGATTTACTGGTTCAGAAATTACGGTTCAAATGTGGCGTTTGCCAACGAGGCATTGGGAATGTCAACAAACTAACGTTTTGTTAATGGAAACGACAAAATTTTCAAGAAATGATGTCAGTTGAAAGGCGCTATTCAGCCGGAACTACCTAACCTAACCAGTTTGAACGAGTTCAAATGTTAACATTGACTTGCACCAGTTAAAACTCAAATCATATTTTCACTGGGCATTTAGCTGGTATAAAATAAAACTCATAAGTCTTACGGTCCCTGGTTTTAGCCGGCTCGAGGTCATGTTATGTTTTCACATAACCTACACTTTTTTGCATTGCTCTTCACAAACCCTGCACTAAATTTATCGACTTACTTGCGAATGCTTGAGTAATTGCTAAATATTTCCTCAGAAAATAGTCCGTCTGATGGATCGATGATAACGCTATTATTATCACCAGTAAATCCGTTGTCCAGTAGTGAAATGAGGTCCTCAGGCACGTAATTGTCGCCTCCCTCTTCAGTGTCCTCAGCTTCCTCATCATCACGAGATAGTAGATTGTTCACCGCCAAATTTACATCCAAATTGGTGCGCTGTTTAACAATGTCCATTTTGATTATTCATGATTTGACATTATAACAAAGAGGACGAATTGCACTCACTTGAAGTTCCCTAATTATGAGATTTCTACTTTTACCCTGTAGAACGACTTCTGCTTGCGAAATGAGTTCCTCGGGTACATAAGTCGCGGGCACCGTTACCAAAGGTCGATTTGAAGTGCTACCACCGATTATGACCCCTGTACTTCTTGAACCCGAACCCTGGCCACTTGAGCTCGATCTTCCGGTTGCACGCAGAAGACGGGCTCTGGATCGAGCCATTGGCCGAGATGATGACGGTGCTTTGGGGGCATTGCTTGTCCCAGGTCCTCCAGTTGTTGAGCTGCAAAAAAAAGACGTGTTAGTTTGTCTCTCCAAAAGCTGGATTTAGTAGATTTGGTAACATACCACTTATTGTCGGCCTTCGTAAGATCTAATTTCTCGGAGTTAATAGAAAATGACACTCGAAATGCTTTTCCATCTTCTAATAGCACACCAATATGGTTTGGTCCAATTACTACTTCTCTCACTGGAATTTTTAGTTGCTCAAATATGCGATGAGTTCCATAACCAAATCGGTTTACTTTTTCCGAAACTTCCCGTATTCTGCAATAGAATAAAGATTAAAATATTAAATCTTGCAAGGAATTAACTTAACACATATTTCCCAAAATTGTAAAACCATTTATAAGATCTCACTATAATGTGGTTCAAAAGTTCTACAAAGATAGGTTTGTCCAAATTAATTTTTCTGTATATACTAATATTCAGTCATGTCAAACATCTGCACATCTGTGCATGTCACAGATGATGAGAGATATACACTGCCCGTCAACCAATTAGCACACCCTGTGCTCCGCGTCTTAGGAACTTTTTATCAGGAAAACGAATAATACTTTAAAGATGATTTTTTTTCTATTAAAAGAATATATGGGCATTTCCTTCGTACACATTAAAAGTAAAAAACAGGCAAACTAAAGCGCATTTTAAATTCGTTCTTGACTTCATATTAAAGGTCTTCGCTAGCACTTTAATTATTGCTAAAAGAGAATAGCAAGTGAAATCGAGTTACCAAAATATAGACAAAATAAGAAGCGATTCGAACTCGACAAAAACAGAAGCGATTTTCGGGCCTATCTATATAAAGACAAAGTTTAGCGAATCCCAACAAAGCCCAAATTGATTTAATATCATATCAATGAATTGTTCTTTCAAATGTATTTTGTTTGATTTGGAAATCTTCTGTATTTTTTTTTTTATTAAATATTGGTCGGTGTCGCTACGTGACATGTCGAACGCGACATTTTTTCCATCAAGATATTTATATGGTTTTTGATTAAAGCAAAGCAAAAACTTACAGTTAATTGCAATTACATAGTTTGATATAGCCTCTTATCCAACATTTTTTAACCCTTCGGACCCTTAGAACAGTTTAAGATATCAAAAATCAATAAAAAAAAACTTGCCATAAAAGTATAAAAATGAGAAAAACTGTGATTGCGCGAATTTGCGTTCGAAAATCTCGAAACGGGCTATGAGCAAATTTGCTACTGGCTTAAATTAGTTAAATTTAATTGTTTCCCTGGGAAAATGTGACAAAATATAGTGGTTTTAACAACTTTTAATGTTTTCGTGTCGGTGGACCTTTTTGCGGAAATGCCCATATCCATTGTGTGGATAGGTGCGCTATCCTGCTGGAACTTCCAATTCAAGGGTACAAAAATTTCCTTGACTGCAGGGAAAGCCGTTTTCAGTACACCTTTGTACGCAATGACATTCATAGGGCTCGTTAGAAATTGCAGTTCTATTGTGCCAAAGTAAGTAATAGCTCCCCACTCCATGACACCACCGGCACGGCTGTGGAATTGTCTTAGAGCAGGGCATCCCAGCCCCTTCTTATGAGTGCGCTTTTACTCACACAAACAATAAACCAAAATCAGAAACAACAACTACCACAAGAAAACCAAAGAGAAAGCCGATTACTGCCGGTTGTGTGTGTGGGTGCTTGTGGCTGTCTGATGTTGTTGCCTATAATTCCGTAAGAGCATAGGAGAGGAAGAGAAGAGAGACACAAACGCGCTGTCTGCACGTATTGTTGTTTTTAATTCCGCAACAGCAACCAGCCTTTGCCTATGCCTATGCGTCAGCCACATGTGCGTTGCTGAGGCTTTCGCGACTTACAACAACAAAGGCGCATGAAGCGTATGAAGCTTGGGCATCGCTGATCTAAAGTATGCTCTTCCTTTCTAAAATCATGAAAGTAGTAGGCATAGCCATCAGGACTCTCCAAATTGAACTTTTTTTTATCCCAGAAGACTTTAGGCTCCCACTCCTTGGTCTGTCATATTCGATCGACAGAAACCGAGCCGTTGCATCTCTCGAAGTTGGTTAAGTTTTTTTTTTTAATTTAATACGCTTTTGTTCAGCATTCGATAAAATTCTTTGCACAGTCCAAACGCACGCATTAACACCACTTTTATCTTTTATTTTGGCGACTGAGTCGTGAGAATTATATGCGTGTCTTAATATGATTCGCTTGTCAGCTGCTGTAATTACTGATGAGGGCCTACCTTTCATGTTTTCCCATAGGTATCCTCAAGTATGAGATAATAACTTAAAGGCTGCGTTTAATATTTTTCGATATTTGAAGAATCGAGTGACCTAACTCCATGTAAACCTTTATTTTGGCTTTTCCAGACTTATCTAACGACTCCAATTTTCCTATTATTAATTTATTTTATTGACAATTGGTCGCAATAAATAAACAATAAATTTAAACGCCCAAACAAGACAGCCTACACGCTAAAATTGACACTAAAGCGAAAATGTGCTAATCGGCTGTCCCAAAAAATATGTATAATATGTATATAAGCGAAATAACGGTACACTTCCAGAGCTAAAAGTTTGTCGCAGAATGAGAGAAATTGATGAAGATTAACAGAAAAAGAATAATGGGCATGAAACATACTCAGAGTTCTGAGTTATTTTCCTTTAAGCTGATAGGTTAAAGAGTGTGCTAATGGGTTGTCAGGCAGTGTAAGTTCGGCATGTGTAGGATAGATAGTGGTAGTGAGCCTACTACTTACTGCCTAAGCAAAATACATTCTGAATTAATTCTACTGCAGGACTTATGATTTATTATTCTATTATTCCTATTGATTTATTATTCTGTAACACATATCCAAGCCGACACCTCCACCACAGCTTTAGTGAGATGGCCTTCGATTTGCTATAACTTTTTAAGCTTGTTGCTCAGCCTTATCTAAAATTTATGAAAATGGGTAAACGCTTAAGGGCGATTCTTTTGCAGCTTTGATTTTATAAAAAAAAAGTATGAAATCGTTGAGTCGATAGAACGATCTTTAAAATTTAATGTTTGAAGATGATTTCGTGTTAATTTTGACCGCGACTGCGCGTTAATTACGTGAAATAAACAGTTCACCGAAGATGCCCCTCAGTTGGGCAAAAAAAAAGTTTATAATCATCTCATTCTCCACTCACAGTAACGTTCCTGCCTTTGTCATACACAAGAAAGAAAGTCGGTCAAGCCCGACTATAAAATACTCTGTACCCACGAAATTGTACGCCCAGCATACGTTCTGATGCAGCAATAGCAGCGCTGCTACTACGCTGCAGCAGCGAACAGTCTTGTGATTATAACTCGACAGCCGTTCCATCGATCTTTCCCATTGATCGACTGGCTATATCGACTCGGCTGTTGATGATGCTGCTGGGTCGGATATGCTTCCTTCTGGCAGTTGCATACTGTTGCACAATCTTTTTATACTCTATGTACCTACAGTACAGAGCAGAGTTGGCATTATTCGAATTAAAAATCATTTAGATAATTATTTAAAATCAAATTTTATTTGTAAAATTTTATTTGTAAATAATTTAATATAAATAACGATCATTCGAATGGTTATCTAGATAAAATGATTCGTTATTTAAATAAAATTAGTCGACAAATAACACTCCAAATAAATTATTTTTCTACAAATTGACACATTTTTTCGAATAAAACAAATAAATCTAGCTCAGATAAGAAACCCCCAAATGACAGGATGTCAAAAGCTGTGGCTCCAGTCATACCCGCGTGTCTGGTTAAACGCCCTGGTTTTAGAGAGAGGGCCTCTGGTGCTGCTTGTTGGGGAAGATGAATTGGTGTACCCTCATAATTAAAATGTAGTTCGGGTCATTTCTTGATTTTTGGACATGCCGAACTAAGCGTAAGATAGTTAAGATAAGTTTAATGGGCTTATGCAGCTATATTAGAATATTTGTTACTCGTGAAAAAAATTATTCGCAGATAAATTATTCTGACACGAATAATTTGTCGAACAAATAAATTTCGATTATTTTTATTTGGAATAAATTTGTTCGAATAAAGCATCATTTTATTTTTATTCGAATAATGTTAATTTTATGAAAAATTATTCGTTATCCGTATTCAAATAAAAAAATGCCAACTCTGGTACAGAGTGCAAAAATAGAGCCGAACTTTGTGTCCGCTTGCAGCACGTTTTTATACCCGTTACTCGTAGAGTAAAAAGTGTATTCTAAAGTCGTGCAAATGTATGTAACAGGCAGAAGGAAGCATCTCCGATATCATAAAGTATAATATATATCGACCCTTGTGCGCAAAAATATCGTATGTGCCAAAAACTAAATTTTACAGGAGAGCGTTGTTTTTTACTTTTCGCTGCGGCGGCTGGCAACATCGCCACCAAATTTCATATGAGCAACAATAATCGACTTATTTAACTAAACTCATAAATATTTCTGTGAAAAAACTGATAGTTTCCGTAACAACTCATTTTTGGCTCATACGATATTTTCGCCCACAAAAAATTTTAGTGTGTTAGTCAAGTTTGGCACTTACGATCAATTTTAAAATGGCTAAAATTCCACAAAATATAAAAAAACTACACAAAAATTACCAATGTCTATGGTTTTAAAGAATTTTGAAAAATTATATATTTATGTTTTTATTTCAAGTCTCAACTCTCAGCTCAATCATGGACTCTACACTCAAAGAGATAC
>JAWNNM010003582.1:0-33092 GCA_035044965.1 Lordiphosa andalusiaca | reverse complement strand
GTTTGTGAGGAACAGCTCCTCACACCCCCTTTACTTCGGGGTGAGTTGTGAAATTGAGACTCTTTTGCCCCGGGAAATTATTACCCGGAACCGGGCGTCCTCGATGAGGCGAAGTGTTCGTGTGCCGGGCCGAGCAGCTCTAGCTAATTGTTACTGGACATCGTCGATGAGGACAGCTGGGAGTCTACGCTCGGGGGTGTCTACTCGCCATTCCAAAGGTGCCTCAATCCACTCGGATTCCATTTGCACCGTCTCCACGATAGGATGTTCGCGGAGGACTCCTAAGAGGACTTCCATCTCTTGGTTCGGCAACATAAGGCTGAGATCAGCTAAATCTCCATTCGAACTTCCTTCCATCAAGCTATCCTCGTCAGTGGGTGTGCGATCTTGAGGCTGACTACTGCGGCCTTCTAAATCCTGTCTTTCGTGTTCGTCATGAAGATCCTCTGGCTCGTGGACCAGCGGGTTACCGCCTTCGACTAGGGCCTCCTGGGCCTGACCGCCAGCCATGGATTTCTCGGTTGGGGTTTCATTTCCTTCTGCGGAACTTACATCGGATAGTTGGTCATTTCTGACCTGTCGCACTTCCTCGATACCGCGGCGGTCTCACCACGATCCGTAGGCTGGTGGTGCCTCCGAGGGCTCTTCTTCGCAAATGGTCGGCCAAGTCCCAAAAAGGGGGGGTGGGATCCCCATTTCATTTGGCTGCGGATCTTCTTCGGATTCCGCGGAAGAGTAGCTGCTCCAGGAGCCATACGCTGGAAGTGGTGGTCCCAGGGTGAGCGCGTAGCGAGTGGATGCCAAATGCTCCATGTCAACGATTTGGGGGCTCCGTGGGTGGTCGGGAGAGCTTAGCCCGGACGCTGATTCCGAGAGGTTGGAGACATCGGGATCCCTTCGGCGTGTGAGGACGGCGATACGGGCGCCGATGACGGAATATTTGGTGAAAGTTCTCCTCGGGCCGACCCCATGTCTTCGTCAAACCCGAATTCACTGGCTGTTGACCGGTGGTATGGCTCGGTATCTTGATCCTCGTTAAGCTGCTCGATGTTCCATAGTAATGGGGCCCGGATTCCATTCGTGGCGAATCGTCCATCCATGGAGACGCCTGAATCGTCCTCGGAGTCACTCTCCAGTGGGACTTTCCACAGGATAGGGTCTTAACCGCCCATTGGGTCCCAAAGTGACTCATACGGTGGAGGACTTCCGTTTATGGCTGGAGCTGGCTGGATAAAATTCCGATGCCTCTTGGAAACAGCCCTCCAAATATCCTGGCGGGTACCGGGGTCCTGGAACCCGGGGTCCTGGTCCTAGCCAAGCCTGGATTCCCCAACATTGTGACGATGTGATATCGAGTAGGCCGGGGGCTCCGGTGCAGATGCGTTGACGTTGTGATGGCGCACCATCCTCAAGGGGCCCCCGGAGACCCTGTGATAGTGTTATTCTGGTTGCCGTGGCTAACGCGTCTTGTTCTGACTTCTCCGGTTCTTCTCTTGTCAAGTCTTCTTCGTGGATCACGGGCAGTGCTTTGTGGTCTTCTCCAAGTTGGTCGGCCTCTTGCTCCGGTTGAAGCGCCTTTAGGTCTGCGAGACTGGTTTTGCGTTGTCTCCCTATAGTACTCTGTAGCCGGACGATGTTAGGGGAGATAAATTAAATTAGCTTGAAGGGCCCTTTGTATTTGGGAGCCAGCTTCGCCGCGAAACCTTTAACTGCCTTGGACAAATGATGTTGGCGTAGTAGGACCAAGGACCCTAGCTCCGGACGCCATTCCCGCCTGCGTAGCTTGTAATGTGTACTCTGTCGGTGTGAGGCTCGTTGAATGTTTTCCTGTACCACCTGGAATATCTCGAGTAACTTTCTTCTTGGTGCTAGGATCTCCTGGAGGGTTACTGGTTCCTAGGGTGACTTCTTCATACAATGCGACAGGGTTCGCGGAATTGCATTAGGAATGCGGGGCTGAATCCCGTCGAATGGGAAGCGCTGCTGTTTATGGCCAAGTTGAGTTCTGGTAGCAGCTCATCATATTATACTTTCCCTGTATGTACTGTGCTACCATGGTTTTGATGGTCCGATTTGCCCTCTCGGTTGGATTCTGTTGCGGTGTATAAGGTGCTGTGTACTGCAGTTCCATGCCCGCCTGCTTGCAGAACGCCTTAAACGAGCGGCTGGAGAACTGTGTGCCATTATCGCAGATGAACTTCCGTGGAACTCCGAACCGACTGAGTATGCGTTCTCGAAACGCTTTCTCTAGTTGAGCAGTCGTAGCTTTTCGCAGCAGGGCCAACTACACCTTGAGAAGAGAAGATTTTTGAGAAGAGATCAAAAAATACTAGGAGTATAGTATGTCCTTGTTTTGAACGGGGAAGTGGTCCGATAAAGTCTGCGCATAGGGTGTCAAAGGGTCCTTCCACTTTTCTAGTGCACATGCGTCCAGCGGGCTTTTGTTGACTCACCTTATATTTCTGGCATTTGGTACACTTACTAACGTGACGGGCTACATCCCTGAAGAGGCCAGGCCAATAGTATCGTTGGGTAAAACGATTGGTTGTCTTCCGTATACCCAAGTGGCCAGCAGTTAGGAGGTCATGGCATTCTTCCAGCACTCGTTTTCGACGTTCGGTGGCCACTCAAAGCTTCCACGGTATGAAGTCTTCTTCCTCTGGTCTGCGTCCTATGTGGCGATAGAGTTGGCCGTTCTCAAAACGGTAGTCGGGGAATTTTCCTGGCTGTTCTTGGTCCTGCTTCACCATTTTCCCGAGCCATGGACATTTGACAGGTTCTTCTTGGGCTCTTTGTAACGTCTCCACGGGTTGGCGAGAAAGAGCGTCAGCGACAATGTTTTGGCTTCCCCGTCTGTAGTGCACGTCGAATTGGTATTGTTGGAGCTCCAATGGCCATCTCGCAATACGCCCGGTCGGGATGTCGATGGAGTTTAACCATTTTAGCGCGAGGTGATCCGTGATGACATCGAAGCGGTAGCCCTCTAAGTAACAACGGAGTTTGCGGATTGCCCAGACGATGGCAAGGACCTCTTTTTCCGTGGCCGAGTAGTTCTCCTCGGCCTTGACGAGTCGCCGGCTAGCATATGCGATTACGAGCTCTTTCTCCTGTATCCTTTGTGTTAATTCGGCTCCAAGGCCATACGCGCTGGCATCGGTTTGTAGGGTGAACTTCTCGCTGAAGTCCGGACACTCAAGGACAGGTGCCTCAGTTAGTTTCACCTTCAGTTCCTCGAACGCCCGCTGTTGTTCTTCACTCCAAATCCATTTCTTGCCCTTTTTAAGTAGGATGTACATCGGTTGTACCACTGCTGCAAAATTCGGTACGAATCGTCGGTACCAGGATGCGATCCCCAAGCAGCGTCGTAGCTCTTTGCAGGAAGTTGGGGGTTGTAAGCCTCGAATGGCTGAGATCTTCTCGGGGTCGGTATGAACTCCGTCTTCACTGATGACGTGTCCGAGGTACACCAGGCTCCTGCGGAAGAAACAACATTTGGCTCTGTTAAGCTTCAGCTTGGCTTTCCTAAGCCGTCGGAATACTTCCCGTAAATTTTGGACGTGTTCCTCCAAAGTAGCTCCAATGACAATTATGTCATCCAGATAGGCAAAAGCGTGCGGCTCCATATCTGGTCTGATGACACGCTTCTTTTCTGGCAGCGCAGTCAAGCGTCGACGATTCTTCGTCGACAGCGCGGTTGCGAAACCCGATCAAATCCGTTTGAGTCGTGTCGGACTGCTCTAACACCTGGTGGCCAGTACCAGCGTTGTTTTCTACCCACAACCCGACATCATGCTGAACGGGTTAACAGTAAAACTAGCTAACGGCTTGTTCATCAAACTGAGGTGTGGACTTTATACTTAGTGCGGAGTGAAAAGGGACAGAGATGTTTGATTTCGGACTGTGGAGTCTGTTTCCGGCATCGATATTCTACGTGAGTCCCGATAGTTTCCCCCAATCGCCGGCGCCCGGGTAACAGAAGTTTATGGAAAGTTTGACAGTTGGATTTTGTCAGCGTGTAGCAGAGAAAATACATAAAAACAGACTTAGCGGAGGGCACAAAGACTTGATCATACGTAGCGGGATATTTTTTTTTTCAAAAATTTCGGGTTTATACATTTTTTTTTTTTTCTTTTCAAACAAAAAACGGCCTGACAAAACCGGCAAAAATCCTTTTATTTATGCATAAATTTCTTGCTGACTTGATATGCAACGGGGTTTTCCGCATACATCACGCATACTCCAATTTAACAACTTGATTCACTATGCTTTCGCTCGCTAAAGTAGCTTTTCTATTTGTTTATTGGATATCATGGCTTCATCTGTGTGAACGTGATCGTGAATTTCATGTATAACCGGTTATCATGAAATCGCCACGCATAAACGAAAATCGTGAACTGGCATGCATAAACGATTATCATGAACTTGCATGCATAATCGAAGATCGTAAACTTGCATGTATAAACGGTTATCATGAATCGCCACGCATAAACGAAGATCGTGAAAGTGTGTACATCAATAAAGCGTGTAAGCCCGTGATGTATGGCGTCGCCTCGCTAAACTACTGGATTTTGCCTGGATTCTCGAGCTAGTGATGCGCGAAATGAGTGTGGTTCTTTAGGCCACGCAAGCTGCAAACCTCTAACGAAATCTCAGAGTCCCTGCTCGGGCGCCAATGTAAAGTAGCTTTTCTAAGGCTGGGGTGCAGCTGAGTCACGCCCAGGGCCATTTACCATAAATTTATAAATGCTGAGACTCGTGAGACGGAGGCCAATGAGGGTTACTCACTGAAACTACAGCGCATCACTAGGTCGGTTCCTGGAGGGACCACTGGCTCACCAGCCAGATACCGCGAGGGAGGCGAAATCACAGGCGCTGTTGTGCAGATATGATAGGTTGAGGCGGATAACCCTTGACCACAACCACTATCGGGTCAACCCAAAGCTTGGGATCTGGATCCACCGATGGCCGATGGCCAGGGTGAATCTCGGATCCCTCTCAGGATTCTTCCTCCGTTTCCCCGATCGCGTCTGTCTGGGATTTGTCCAACTACTGGCGAAAAATTTCATAGACGCGAAGATCTTGGCACATGATTCAACTTTATTTCACTATTCTGGGGGGTTTCTATGGAGTTTATCCTATGTTTTCCTAACCGGACCAATATTTGGTCCCTAACTCACTTTTAAACGAAGCCCTGTCGAGCTAGCTTACCCAGACTTCTGCGAACTTTCGATTTTGGCCGATCTTTTTGGGGCGGGGCGGCAACAGGCAACCCTCTACACACTTGGCAGGAACAACAATGGCAACGGCAAGATTCTCGGCAAGATTCTCTCAAGTTCTTTGGAAAAACAACGCGACAGGAACACTGTTTCCCGCGAATTTATGTTGGGCACGCTGTAGGTCTACTCGTTCGGCCGGCGAAAAACAAACTCCTCCAGTCCACCGCCAAAATTCTGAGCTGGACCTAATTCGGCGATCGACGCTTTGTCGCTGCCTATGCTGCTGTCTCTTTCTAGCGCTCGTCGCCCATATTGATCTACCAGGACTTGCACTTGGCGCGTGCCAGGCCTCAGTCGCGGCTCTGCCTCTGTCCGGCTGCTGATGACCATTCTCTCTCCCTCTCTTAGGCTGTATGCGTGTGTTTTTTGTAGCCGCCAGTGTTGCTCTCTGTGTGCGTGTGTGTGCCTTGCCTTGTCGCCCTCCAGTGATGACCGATACTATTGATCAGTGCTGTGCAACCTATACAAGATGAACTAGTGGGAGAAATGAACTTAGTTGGAACTGGATCCTTATTATTACCAAACAAAAATATAAAAATTCAACACAATGGTGACTCTATGTCTAGTTTTGGACTCCATGTCCTTGTCCTTTGGGGTGGCATAATTGCCCTTAAACCTAGATATACAGTGGTTATAAGTATGGTATGTTTGTGAGGGGCTGGAACAGCTCCTGAAAACGCTAATTAACACCTATGAGCCCAAGAAGACCATAGAATCACCGGTAAAGATGAACTTGTTGATAGATGATGAAATTCCAGTTTATCAACATGCCCGTAGAACCTCGTATGCTAATAAGTGCATAATTGAAAACCAAGTTCAAGAATGGCTAGAACAGGGAATTGTAGAAGATTTTGTGACTATAGAAAAATTAACTTGAATATTGAGAAAGTTAATATTCCTATGGCCCCAATAGACGAGGTATTGGGGATGTACAGGGATCTAAAGTCTTCACAACACTAGATCTCATGAATGGATTTTTTCACTTCCCAATTGAAGAGGACTCAAGAAAGTTTACAGCCTTCGTTACGCATCACGGCCAGTTCGAATTCACTCAGGTACCATTTGACATATCAAACTCTCCTGCTGTGTTTCGCCGGTACATAAGTGCGGTACTAAAAGATTTGATTGTTGCCAAAAAGATTGTTGTTTATATGGACGACATTGTAATCCCAACACAAGACGAAGAAGAGAATCTTGTTTATCTAGATAGCAGCTAGAGCAGGGTTACGCATTAATTGGAGAAAGGCCAGTTTTAGCAGAAACTGGGATATGTTATTGAGAATAACACCATTGCGCCCACTCATGACAAAATTAGTGCTGTCGATAATTTTCCAGTCCCAAAGAATAGAAACGCATTAAAAAGATTTTTGAGTATGACCTCTTATCTACGACGTGTAACGTGCACAACAGTGATGCATCAGCAGTCCCTCTGTCTACTATAGAGTTCCGACAGTGCTCAGGGCAAGTGGGGTGGGTTGTTGGGGCTGCTTTAAACATATGCGCAACATGACTAAAAATCGTAGACAGATAAGGTATCTAAATAGGACGATAAACCAACAAATTCTAACCTTGAGATGCGTACTCTAATAATAGACGAACTAAGATGGAGTTGTTCGTCTGTCTTTACCCTCCCTACCTGTAGAGTTCGGCAAAGCTTGACCCTACCCTTTTTTATTCGATCGAGGTGTAAGTGTTTTAGGTGCCCATAATCAAAAGAAAGGAATTATTTCATTTTAAAACATATTATCCACACGATTTGATAACTTCAGTAAACTTCAAAGTATGATTCATTTTCGCTTAAAACTCATTGAAGAAAGAACAAGTAGAATATTTATGAAAGTTGATGATAGGAATTAAGGAAAGCAACTTAATTAATAAAGAATTTTATAAACTGAATAGGTGAAAACTTAATAATTATTGGAAATCATATTCAGGAATATTTAATAAACTACAAAGGAAAACTAATGTTTTGAATATGGAGACTCTTACTGATAAATATGGTTTAAATCAACATCTTTGCTCTCTTTTGCTTTCTTTATATTATCAACGACTGCGATCCTTTTCCTGTTGCATTCTATTATATACACAAATCGGCTTTTCCGTACTCACTCGATGTCAGCAGGCCTGTTGATGTTGATTTGACTGTGGGGGTGTTTTAAATAAAGGTTTATAGATTCAACAAAAGTAGAACGTGTTTTATGTCCTAGAGTTGGCACACGGCCAAGCCTGGCGTAGGCTTGTAAGTCACGCCAAATGTAACCACTTCGCTCTGCACCAAAATACGCTTGAATTGACGCCGCAGGAACACGAAGGCACCGCAGATCAAAAACACCTGAACAAATTCTCACATGAAAGACTGGCGTAATGTATTTTCACTAGCTTACCCAGAATGAGGTTGGAGACGGCGACACGTGTGGTCGTATGCGCCAACAACAAGAAAAAAAACTTGTCCACCTCTTCAATTCACGCAGATGGGGCAGAAATAAAACGCCTTGGCAAGGATGCTTAATGCAATCGCAGCTAATCGACTTGCACGTGGTATAAAATGAACTTTGATCCCACTCAGAGTAGTAAGACGTCTTTTCCAGCTGCTTTCAAGAAAATAAATAGCAGAGACAAATGGGAAGTTCCTCTAACTCTTGAAGTTTCTAACAGTGTGACCAAATTCGTTAAGGCAGAAAACGATCAAATAAAACAAGAAAGAAAGTCGGTCAAGCCCAACTATAACATACTCTGTACCAAGAAAATTTGTTTTTTGATCATAACTCGAAAACCGTTCATCCGACCTTCTTCATTCCTGTGGCGGATCGATAATGTTATCCTAATAACTAAATATGTCCAGAAGGAACAAGCCATCTATCTTCAAAACTGTGGGAGATATGACGTTTTTTCTAACGTGGAGGGCGTGGCCAAAATTGAAAATAAACTTGATCTGCCTGCAGACATAAGAAGCATATGTCCCATACATGTCAAACCTCTATCTCTTACCATCTCTGAGATCTGTGCGTTCATACGGACAGACAGACGGACATGGCTATATCGATATCGGCACACGGCCAAGCCTGGCGTAGGCTTGTAAGTCACGCCAAATGTAACCACTTCGCTCTGCACCAAAATACGCTTGAATTGACGCCGCAGGAACACGAAGGCACCGCAGATCAAAAACACCTGAACAAATTCTCACATGAAACACTGGCGTAATGTATTTTCACTAGCTTATCCAGAATGAGGTTGGAGACGGCGACTCGTGTGGTCGTATGCGCCAACAACAAAAAAAAAAACTTGTCCACCTCTTCAATTCACGCAGATGGGGCAGAAATAAAACGCCTTGGCAAGGATGCTTAATGCAATCGCAGCTAATCGACTTGCACGTGGTATAAAATGAACTTTGATCACACTCAGAGTAGTAAGACGTCTTTTCCAGCTGCTTTCAAGAAAATAAATAGCAGAGACAAATGGGAAGTTCCTCTAACTCTTGAAGTTTCTAACAGTGTGACCAAATTCGTTAAGGCAGAAAACGATCAAATAAAACAAGAAAGAAAGTCGGTCAAGCCCAACTATAACATACTCTGTACCAAGAAAATTTGTTTTTTGATCATAACTCGAAAACCGTTCATCCGACCTTCTTCATTCCTGTGGCGGATCGATAATGTTATCCTAATAACTAAATATGTCCAGAAGGAACAAGCCATCTATCTTCAAAACTGTGGGAGATATGACGTTTTTTCTAACGTGGAGGGCGTGGCCAAAATTGAAAATAAACTTGATCTGCCTGCAGACATAAGAAGCATATGTCCCATACATGTCAAACCTCTATCTCTTACCATCTCTGAGATCTGTGCGTTCATACGGACAGACAGACGGACATGGCTATATCGATATCGGCACACGGCCAAGCCTGGCGTAGGCTTGTAAGTCACGCCAAATGTTACCACTTCGCTCTGCACCAAAATACGCTTGAATTGACGCCGCAGGAACACGAAGGCACCGCAGATCAGAAACACCTGAACAAATTCTCACATGAAACACTGGCGTAATGTATTTTCACTAGCTTACCCAGAATGAGGTTGGAGACGGCGACTCGTGTGGTCGTATGCGCCAACAACAAAAAAAAAAAACTTGTCCACCTCTTCAATTCACGCAGATGGGGCAGAAATAAAACGCCTTGGCAAGGATGCTTAATGCAATCGCAGCTAATCGACTTGCACGTGGTATAAAATGAACTTTGATCACACTCAGAGTAGTAAGACGTCTTTTCCAGCTGCTTTCAAGAAAATAAATAGCAGAGACAAATGGGAAGTTCCTCTAACTCTTGAAGTTTCTAACAGTGTGACCAAATTCGTTAAGGCAGAAAACGATCAAATAAAACAAGAAAGAAAGTCGGTCAAGCCCGACTATAACATACTCTGTACCAAGAAAATTTGTTTTTTGATCATAACTCGAAAACCGTTCATCCCATCGAAGGAACAAGCCATCTATCTTCAAAACTGTGGGAGATATGACATTTTTTCTAAATTGCGGGGGCGGGAGGGGGCGTGGCCAAAATTGAAAATAAACTTGATCTGCCTGCAGACATAAGAATCATATGTCCCATACATGTCAAACCTCTATCTCTTACCATCTCTGAGATCTGTGCGTTCATACGGACAGACAGACGGACATGGCTATATCGACTCGGCTGTTGATGCTGATCAAGAATATATATACTTTATGGGGTCGGAGATGCTTCCTTCTGGATGTTACATACTTTTGCACAAACTTATAATACTCTATGTACCTTCGGAACAGAGTATAAAAATACTAAACTGATTTTTTCGCAAACAGTGCCTTAACAGTGGCGTCCAGAAAAGCTAGTACATTACAAACAGAAACGATCTAGGTCCTAACAATGCGTTTGGTGGAAAATTTTATTGAGTTGGCCTGCACCCTCACACCACAGGTTAGATCTTTGACTACTAGCCTAAGATCGAAGCTGAAAAACAATCAAAGGGTGCGTGTTAGATACTTATAACCAAAGATCTTTAGCGTCGAATTTTCCAATTTCCTTGCCGTTCAGATCATAGGAGCATAGGCACCTGTACACACATGTTGAATGCCATATTTGGAAATAAAAGTAGCGAAATCGTGGCTTTTAAACTGAGTGCCATTGTCGCTAACAATGATTTCCGGCACACCAAAACACGTGAAGAGTTCAACTCCCAAATAATCAATGACAGCTCACGACGTAAACTTCTTTACGGCTTTAAGGAACGTGTTTTTTGAAAAATGGTCCAGAACGATGAATATACCTATATGGCCTTTTTCGTACGTGGAAACGGACCTATGAAGTCGATGTACAACCTCTGAAAAGGTCTTTCACTTGACACTTGACTTCCCATTGGAGGTTTAAGTGTACAGGTGGGGTGTTTAGAGGTTTTACAAATATCACATTTCCCCATATATTCTTTCTGCCCCACATTGGGCGCCATTTTAGTTTATGTAACGTGCACAACAGTGATGCATCAGCAAAAAATTCTAACCTTGAGATGCGTTCTCTAATAATAGATGAACTAAAATGGAGTTGTTTGTCTGTCTTTACCCTCCCTACCTGTAGAGTTCGTCAAAGCTGCTTGACCCTACCCTTTCTTGTTCGATCGAGGTGTAAGTGTTTCAGGTGCCCATAATCAAAAGAAAGGAATTATTTCATTTTAAATTATTTTATCCACACGATTTGATAACTTCAGGAAACTTAAAAGTATGATTCATTTTCGCTTAAAACGCATTGAAGAACAAGTAGAATATTTATGAAAGTTGATGATTGGAATTAAGGAAAGCAACTTAATTAATAAAGAATTTTATAAACTGAATAGGTGAAAACTTAATAATTATTGGAAATCATATTCAGGAATATTTAATAAACTTCAAAGGAAAACCAATGTTTTTAATATGGAGACTCTTACTGATAAATATGGTTTAGATCAACATCTTTGCTCTCTTTTGGAGACTCTTACTGATAAATATGGTTTAGATCAACATCTTTGCTCTCTTTTGCTTTCTTTATATTATCAACGACTGCGATCCTTTTCCTGTTGCATTCTATTATATATACAAATCGACTGTGCCGTACTCACTATACACTGTAAGGTCCATCGATGTCAGCAGGCCTGTTGACGTTGATTTGACTGTGGGGGTGTTTTAAATAAAAGTTTATAGATTCAACAAATGTAGAACGCATGGCTGAACTAAAGGAGACATCGAAAATATTTTTAGTAAGTTTCTCTTGAAAGGTAAATTAATATAATTTAAAAACTTTTTCCAATTATTCATCCGGGGAAAAGTAGAGAAAGCTTGCACTTAGCAAGCGCGTTAGTACATTTGTCACCCAACTGGCGGGTGTGTGCATAGTCTGTGGCAAGGAGGATCATCCTATTAGATCATGCAAGGCGTTCTGCGATATGTGTGTGGCAGAGCGTAAGGCAGTAGGCGCGAAGCATCGTTTATGTTTCATGTGGCAGTCATCGAACTTGTGCGAAGTGTGCTGAGCGGCATCACACCCTCATCCACCTGGAAAGGATGAGTAGTCCCATGGAGACGCCCAGGAATAGTGCCTCGTCGAGGCAGGACACGGGGGCTCATCAACTCTCATCGAACGTGATAAGCGGATCACGTGAAGCTTTGTCTCCGGCAAGGCATATAGTTTTGTTACCAACAGCAATGGTGCTCATTGAATCAGTGGATGGTTACCCTCTGCAATTTCGAGCTTTTTTGGATCAAGGTTCCCAAGCGTCATTTATAACGGAAAGCGCAGCTCAGCAACTGCGTGTGCAGTGTGCATGAGAATCAACGGCTTGGCGAATGCTAGGATCACTGAGCCGTCTACAGCAGTAAAGCTAAAATAGGGGTCTGTGTACGACACCCAGGTAAAACATAATGTAAGGGCTTATGTTCTGCCCAAGGTTAGTCCGAGAATGCCAGATCGACATTTGCCAGTTGTGAAATGGCCACATTTGCAGAAGTTACGTTTAGCCGATCCTCATTATTTTGTTCCAGATAATGTTGATATTTTACTGGGCAGCGATATTTATGATGAGCTGATGCTAGGTGAAGTACATCTCCTTTGGCGCAAAACACTCATCTGGGCTACATAATTTCCGGCAAGATCAAGGAGTGTGCATCCACTGTATTTTCACACACGGTGAAAGTATCCAGTAATGATGCAGTTGAGGAGTTACACGAGGTGATGCGCAAGTTTTGGGAGTTGGATCAGTTCAACGAAGAATCTCCAGGTCTCTCAATGGAAGAAAGATGGTGCGAAGATTTCTTTGTTGACACTCATCGGCGTTTGCCTTCTGGAAAATATCTTGTACGACTACCATTTCTATCCCACTTGGATCCTACAATAGTGATTGGATCGTCGTACCGAGCTGCGCTGAAGCGGTTGGATCATATAGATCGGCGTCTACGTGCTGACGCAAGGTTGAAGGAAGCATACTCTCAAACCATCAACGAGTATTTGGAGCTGGGGCAAATGAGTCGAGTTCTGCCGCATGCTCCAGCAATACCACATGTCGAAGTGGGGGGAGTAAGGCGTTGTTATTTACCTCATCATCCGGTTATAAAGGACACTTTATCGACTACGAAGGTTCGAATTGTTTTCGATGGCTCGATGAAGACTAGCAATGGGAAGTCATTGAACGACGTTTTGGCTACTGGTCCTAAATTGCATATTGATTTGCCTGGCGTATTAATGAATTGGCGTGCTTTGAAATTTGTGTTTATCGCTGATGTGGAAAAAATGTATCGATGTATTAACATACACCAGGAGGGTGCCCAGTATCAGCGCATATTATGGAAACCTGATACAGGTGAGGAAATCGAGGAGTATTCATGTTCAACGGTTATGTTTGGTACGAGCTCTGCACCATATTTAGCCATCCGCGTAATGCAGCAGCTAGCTGTAGATGAACAGAAAAGGTTTCCCTAGAGGTGGATGTGGTCAAGAGTCAGATGTATGTGGATGATATCCTGTCAGGAGCCAACACTATTGATGAAGCGGATGATATCCAAAGGCAAGTAATAGAGATGATGCATAGTGGAACTTTTGAGCTGCGTAAAAGGGCTAGCAACTGCCCTCAACTTTTGGAAAAGATACCTGTCGAACATCGAGAATCGAAAAGCGTGCTGCATGTTGTGGTTGATGAATCAATTCGCACCCTAGGTCTATACTGGAGCCCTGTGGAGGATGAATTTCGATTTCGCGTAAATTTTCAATTACCTACCGACACACGTACGAAGCGAACGATTCTGTCTACAATTGCGAGGTTATTCGATCCTATGGGATGGCTAAGTCCGATCATTATAACAGCGAAAATTCTGATGCAGTGTCTATGGAAGGAGAAGTTAGAATGGGATAATCAAGTGCCAACGGCCATTCAAAGGGAATGGGAGACGTTCATCAAGGAGTTACCCAAAATAACGGATATACACATCCCACGCTATATCACTTGGGGACTGCCAAATGTAGCTGGAGAGCTGCACATCTTTTGTGATGTATCAGAGCGAGCATACGGTGCTGCTGCTTATTTGCGTGTGCCAACAGGAGAGCACACTTATCATGCGGAGTTGATATTGTCAAAGTGTAAGGTATCACCCATCAAACCACAACTAACCATCCCTAGAGCCGAGTTGTGTGCAGCAGTTGTCGCTGCCAAAATTTATAAGTATTTGAAACAGCATTTACGAATAAATGTTAACTTTTGTCAAACAATCTTTTGGACAGATTCGATGATAACCCTCAGCTGGATCAGATGAGGAGCAGCGAGATGGAAGCTGTTTGTGTCGAATCGCATTAATAAGATGTCTAATGTCGATAATAATGTCTAACGGACATCAATGGAGACACGTAGCATCGGAGGACAATCCTGCTGATCATCTGAGTCGGGGTCTAAGTGTATCTAAGATGCAATCTTGCGAACTGTGGTGGCATGGACCAAAGTGGTTGGAGAAGAATGAGGAAGCATGGCCTTCCACTGCCATTAATCACCAATCGGAAGCTGCTGTAGAGGAAGAGAAGAGGAGAGTGATATGTCACAAGGTGTCCGTAGATCAGATGCCTGAGGAATCGATATTCTTCTTACACACGATTGCTACGGATTGTGTCATAACTGCGGCGATTTATGCAAAATTGTCGCACATCGAGAGCAGATCGAAGACATGCGGGGCTTTCTGGAGTCGAACTAGCAGAGAGTCTGAAATGCATAATACAGATGACCCAAAGAGACTGTTTTGGAGCTGAGTGGATCGCGCTTTCAATGGGAAAGGCGATCAAGAAAGATAGTAAGTTGCTGCCTCTTAACCCATTTTTTGATACAGAGGAGCAAGTCATACGATTAGGAGGACGGTTGCGAGATGCGCTTCTCCCAAGGAATGAGAAGCATCCATATATATTGCCGTATAAGCATCATTTTACGAGTTTAGTGATCGATCATGGTCATGCCAGCACTCTTCATGGAGGATCAGCTCTTACACTGAACTTTCTAAGAAAGCGATTTTGGATCGTTAATGGACGAAATGCAGTTCGTTCAGCTATACATAAATGTCTCATATGTTACAAGTGGAAACCGCAACTCGCAGGACAGCAAATGGGAAACTTGCCAGCGGTTTGAGTGCGACCATCAAGGGCTTTCTCATCAGTTGGAGTGGATTACGCGGGTCCAATCAACATCTCCCCATCGAAAGGGAGAGGAAGGACAGCGCTGAAAGGATATGTGGCGGTGTTCGTGTCTGGTAACAAAAGCCATTCATTTGGAGCCGGTTGGAGATTTGACATCAGATGCGTTTTTAGGAGCATTGTATCGATTTATCGGAAGGCGTGGGCTTTGCCATAATATATACAGTGATTGCGGAACGAATTTTGTGGGAGCCAATAAGAAGATGCAAGCTGACAAGTTGGCCTATCAGTCGTTCATCTCGAGATCAATTGCGCCGAGCTTGCTGGATAAGGGAATCACTTGGCATTTTAACCCCACATCGGCTCCACACTTTGGCGGCTTGTGGGAGGCTGGCGTGAAGTCCATGAAGTACCATTTAAAACGAACAATCGGAGAGCGGATAGTAACATTTGAGATGCTTGCAACGGTGCTAGCTCAAAGTGAGTCTTGTCTCAATTCAAGATCTTTATGTCCAGTTTCAAATGATCCTGATGATCTGCTGGTGATTACTCCAGGCCATTTTCTGACTGGAGATGCTTTGCTTGCTCCTCCTGTCCCAGATGTGTCAAAACTAAGCTTAATGGATCGGTGGAAAAACTGTCAATATTTTGTACAACAATTTTGGAGATTTTGGAGTTCGGATTATTTATCGAGGTTACAGAGAAGGCCTAAGTGGTTGCAAATGAAGGACAATTTGGAGGTCGGATATTTGGTTCTCATTAAGGATGAGCGTTTACCTTCCAATCGTTGGACGTTGGGAAGGTTCACTGAAACCCATGCTGGAGCAGATGGATTAGTTCGAGTGGTTACGCTAAGAACGAGCAATGGAGTTGTTAAGCGACCAGTGGCCAAACTCTGTCCACTGCCCATACAAGAGAATTGGCCTTATTGTGACATCGAACCTATACGTTAATGTTAAATTGTGCTCTTCTCCTTTCAGTCAACTTTGTAGGTTGAGGTGGTGCCGTATGTGGGCTACTGGAGCTGGAGGATCGGAGAGTTACGATGAATTTGGATTTGATGATGCCTGCTGCAATCATCAAAGGGGGGAGAATGTTCGGGCTGCGGCTAAGTCTAAGAGATGTTGGGCCAGCTGTGCCTGTGGGTGGCTGCCAAGAGCGAGGAAGAAGAGATCAACAATGAAGAGACCAGCCGTTGCCAGCGGGCAAACTTTAGAAACAGTTAGAATTATGATTACAGTATTTTGCCTTAATCTTATTGGAATTTTTGTCTGCTTGGTGACAGCGTTAGTTGTTAATTATATTGAAGTCTGTCAGCGTCAGCCCAAGAAGTCGGATGCATCCTCCGTGCAGGTCGACCTTCTATTTTGAAGTTACATAATTATAACCAATAAAACTAAGCATTGTCATTTTTAACTTGAGCCCAAGCTGTTTTGGTTCTGTTAACAAGACCCTCAGCCGCCGCAGTTGGACAGAGCCACTACAGGCCGCATATTTCTTTTCGGGCAGATTGGGGCTCCGCATGGGCGCAGCTAATATCCAACAAAACGATATAATGGCAAAATAAAATAAAAATATACTAAACTGATCTTTTCGCAAACAGTGCCTTAACAGTGGCGTCCAGAAAAGTTAGTACATGACAAACAGAAACGATCTAGGGTTTGGTGGAAAATTGTATTGCGTTGGACTGCACCCTCACAGACGGTTCATTAAGGATTATGCTATTGAAGCGAAGCCGTCGACAGATTTACTTTGCAAACAGAATTCGGGCGAGAACAAGAGCATAAAATTGGACGAAAAGGGATTTTTGCTTTTGAGTACTTAAATCATCTGTTGGTTAGGGCCGGTCCTATAGTTGTACGAGCGCTCCCACTGAAGGTCACACTGATGCAAGTAAGCATGGATCTGGTGGAGTGCTGATGCAGCAAGATGCATTGGTAATTAACTTTAAAACAGTGACGGACTGCAACGCATTCGCTATGACGATCAAAAACCAAGATGGCCAGAGTCGCTAGATGGGCAATGCTCTTGCAAGAACTCAGGTTTGAGATAGAAGCAAAATGATGCACGTAGATGCACTAAGTCGTTTGTCTTGTTGCTTAATCGAGGAAGCTACAAAGTACAGATTAAGAGAAGCACAAAACAGCGATAGCTGGATTAAGGCGGTAAAAACTATATTACTCAGCGCTGACAGCTATGAAGACTACTTTGTGAAGAATGCAAGAATGCAAGTGAAGAATGCAATGTTCAGCAGAAGGTAGAGAAAGTGTTTAAATGCTGCGTCGAGTGTATCATTTCCGATTCTAACCGTGGTAAAAAGGATGGTTTTTTGGCACCGATCGACAAGGCACAGCAACCACTGGGAACCTATCATATAGACCATGTTGGCCCTCTTACTGATACAAAGAAGAAGTACAATCATATCTTGGCCGTAGTTGACGGGTTTTCTAAATTTGTATGTTTGTATCCAACAAAGTCAACTGGCTCCGAGGAGGTTGTGAATAGACTCGAAAAGCAAGCATCTATTTTTGGAAATCCTAGGCGTAAAGTCACTGATAGAGGCACTGCGTTCACATCCAATCTATTCAAAGATTATTATGAGCGTGAAGGAATTTAATTAATGCATATAACAACCGGCATGCCCAGGGGAAACGGTCAAGTCGAAAGAGTTTATAAGATTGTCATCCCAATGATTGCGAAAATGTGCGAGATCGAGTCCTCGAACTGGTACTTGTATGTGGATCGGGCTCAGCCAATTATCAACAATTCTCCACCTCGAATCACTAAGTTTACTCCATTTCAAGTATTAACCGGACTAAATATGAGAGAAGTATGAGTTAAGAAGTTTGTTGAAAGATATTGAAGTCGAGGAGTTGAACAACGAAAGAGACGAAATAAGACAAATGGCTCAAGAGAACATAGGAGAGATTCATAAGGAAAACAAATAAAGTTTTGAAGAAAAACGAAAACCTGGAAAGATTTATAAAGCCGGCGACCTTGTAGCCATAAAACGGACCCAGTATGGTACTGGTATGAAGTTGCGACCTAAATTTTTTGGTCCATACAGGGTTACGGGAACAATGAGACATAGTCGGTACTCCGAAGAAAAAGTTGGAAACCAAGAAGGTCCAAAGACGACAACCACGTCAGCCGAATTTATGAAGGAGTGGACTTTATTCGGGGCGAATAAATTTTCAGGACGGCCGATTGTGGGAACGGGGTAGTGCCTGGCAGGCATGCTGGCATTTTCAGCTTTAGGCAAGCTGGTCACACTAGAGTCGAGCGAATGAGAGGAGCAAGATCGTGTGTGGGAAAGTAGAGAAAAGCGCGTCATAGAGAGCAGTTGAGTCGAAGTTAAAGTAGAAATAAAGTGGAAGCCTACGTTTTAGTTTTAATTAATTAACTATAATTATCATTAAGCTACATTCCTTAAAATTATCCCGAAATAAATAAACATTTTGTGAAACCCACATATATTTCACCCGATTGAATTGTTATTCGGTTTGCAAGGATAGTAGGTAAAAGCAATCGAGATGTAATTTTCCTATGTTGGAAAATTTGACCGTAAGGTTGGAAAAAATTCCGGAAAATTCTGCATTCTAAATTACTATATTGCCTCCGCTTGACTGGAAATTCGGTTGGTAAGGATAGTAAGTAATATAAATTGAGATGTCATTTTCCGATGTCGGAAAAAGCGTCTGAAGAGTTTGTATGGTGAAATTAGGGTTTTTTTCCAATTGACTTCAAACTTGGTTTATAAGCAAAGTAAGCAAAATAATTTGGCACATATATTCCCAATTCCCGAAATTCCGCCCACAAGGAAAATTCGATGTGTAAAAATCCAATTTTCTTCCGATTGACTTCAAATTCGGATTGTAAGGATAGTAAGTGAAGCAAACTGAGATGTCATTTTCAAATGTTGGAAAATTTTACCGAAATTCGTTGAAAACTCTGCGTGAAAAAATACTTTTGATCCTAATGACTTGAATCTCGGTTCATAAGGATAGTTAGCGATATGATTGGAAAATCTGCCAACTGGGAAAAAGGCTTAAAACTAGATTTGTAAGTAAAGTATGCGAAATAATTTGATAATGGCATATTATCCGATGTTGGAATGTTGGCACGTAGGGTGGGAAAGCAATTGGAAAGCTCTGCATGCTAATTACTATTCTTTACCCAAATGATTTGAATATCGATTTGTAAGGATTAGTTGTTATTTGTATGGAATTAAAAATAACACAAGTTTACAAAAAATATTCAACTGTTTATCCTGAGAAGATAGCAATCGTTCCTAATGTAGAGATGAACAACCATCTCGAAAGACAAAAACTAAAGTTTGACTCCACTTCCTAAGATTCTGTTATTTTGATTTAAAAATGAAAAATAAGCAATTTTGTGAGAAAGTTCACAATTTTTTTCCCCCAAGCTAAAAAAGTCTGCAAATTTTTCTGACAATTTAAAAAAATCGCTAAATATACTACCTAATGGATTTATTTACAACCAAAATTTCTTAAACTTAGGATATTACAACATAACTATTGATATCAAAAGAGTTGATATTAAAAAATTATTTAACTTTAATTTTTCTAAGTGTATAGAAATTTCAGAGGAAATTTTAAAATTGAAAAAAATTGTCATATGTTTTTATAGGTTTAGCTCCATAACTTCTAAAAGCGCGATGATATCAAAAAAGCGTAAATGTAGTAAATTTGGAAATACAATAGTCTATTAGCCAGTGAATTTCGCGATTTTTTTCGATTGGCAGATAAATTTAAAGAATTTTTTTAACCTAGAAAAATTCATATTTTTCATATTTAAATAAAAATAAAAGAATAGTATCTTAAAAACCAAAACCGAACTTGGGTTTTGGTTTTTCGTGATCGTTATTCAACTCAGTTTACGTAGAAGCCAATTTGGTTTGAATAGGCTAAATAATGGCTATCCAACATAGAAAGACAGGATATTTAAGAAAGTATATTAGTAAAAGAAGCATATGTCACATACATGTCAAACTCTATCTGTCCAACTCAGAGACTCTATGTACCTTTGGTACAGAGATCAATAAATGCAAAAAAACAAAATCTTTAAGATTTGCAAATAAGCACATTTTTGACAAGAATCAATCAATATTCAAATCAATTTTTTATTTTAATTTTTTTATATCTTAAATCAAACTTTTTCTTTAAATTAATTAAGCAAGATCGTCTTCATTTTTGATTTTGAAAGAAAATCTTTCAAGTGACTTCTAGCCGCTTTTTTAAAAATTCTCTCCTGCCGTATTTGGCAAATCCACAAACAAAACCAATTCAACAGACTCAACGGGGGTGGTTTGCGCTCGGTCATTTGTACAGAGAACGAGAGAGAGAGAGAGAAAAACAGAGCAAGTTTGCTACGATCAAACTCATGCACGCAAATGGCCGTCGAATTTGCTTATACACACACTGCAAAACAATCGTAAATATTTATTCGTGTGGTGCAACTTTTTTTGGTTTTTGTTCTGCCTTTGGACATGCATACTCACTTACAAAACGCATAGACTGATTTATACAATTGGCTGTCGTTGACTTGACGCTCAGTGGTCCAGAATCGTTTTGCATTGGACAATATATTGTAACTTTGGAACTGCTCACTCAACTGTTTAACTGAATAGGTCTATTATCGAATTGAAAACATGTCAAATGGTTAAAATTGGAAAAAAAATATTTGAGATTCGCTATATAGAAGTTCGACTGTATTAGTAAGTAGAGTTATTTTAGTAGTATCTTTAGTAGTATTAGTAGTAGTAGTAGATAGTAATTGTTGTTGGCTTTTCTTTACTGTCAGTAAGGGTACAAGACAGAATAATAAAGACTGTTCCTTACATATCGTAACACTTACATGTAAAATTTACATATTACGATATTAAAATTTTACAATATTGTTTTAAATATTGTTAGAAATTGGTGACTGAAATATATTTAGCCAACTAATTGTAAGCATTAATTACTGAATACCTTGCGAGTGGTAATCGGACTGTGGTGTTGTTGCTGTAAATCACAATTCTGCTCTAAGCAGAAACTCGCAAATTACGTATATTTATTGAAAGGTATATAAAGACAGTATATTAAAGATTGTACCTTGTATAGACTGTACTACAAATTGTTTTAGTACGATCTTAATATTTTGCAAAATTAGTGAATATTGTTTAAAATATTCTCAGAATTTGCTGACTTGATATATTTTGAGCCAACTAATTGTAATCATGGTAAATGAATACCTTAATATAAAGGCGCAATGCTGCCGTTTTCCGTGGTGCCTATAATAGGCGACGGAGCTTGCCTCTTTAGAGCAATCTCGTATATTTTAGACGGCACACAAGAATTTGCCGATACGATTCGCCAGGAAATAGTATCGCATGTTATTAACCGATGGGATCATTTCTCTGTGTACACCTTCAATTCTGAAGGAAATAATTATATGGCACGAAATGATGCAACCCAACACATATGGGACCACATGCGAGCTATTTGCAGCTGGAGAGCTATGTCCAGTTTTTATTGAAGTGTTTCAAAAAGGCAACATTTTAGGACACTTTGGTGGAAGTGAAAACGCTGTGAAAAGACTGCGCTTCACAGGAGACTTATCAAATGGGCATTTTGATGTTTACATTCCTTCTGAAAGCTTGCCTAACGAAGATGTTGCTCCTCAAAATGAATCTAAAACAGGCGAAAAGAAAAGAGCTATTAAGAGAAGGGCTAGATTTTACTGATATAACCAGAAAAAAGCAGCTTAAACTTGCATCTGAAAAGTATCGCTCTAAGCATCGCGGTGAGCGTAATAATGCAGCTAAGAAATATCAGGCTCAGAATCCTGAGGTGCATCGAGCTGCAGCTGATAAATATCAGACTCAGAATCCTGAGGTGCATCGAGCTGCAGCTGATAAATATCAGACTCAGAATCCTGAGGTGAACCGAGCTGCTGTAGCAAGGTATGAGGCACAGAATCCTACTGTAAGAGCAGATAGACGCTTCGTCCATGGAAAATTAAAGCAAACTCTGGCTTAATGTACGATTCTGAAACGGCTTATAGCACAGACAAAGTTATTCAACTTGGTCTGATGGATCAAAGTTGTCAATTCTGCGATGCTCTTAAATGGAAAGATGAACCGAAAGGTATGTGCTGCAAAGATGGGAAAGTACAACTTCCTTCTTTTAGAGCTTTACCTGAACTACTTGAGAGACTCATACTAGGTGACCATGGTAGCCATAGCCATTTTATGGACCTTATTAGAAAATACAATTGCTGCTTCCAAATGACTTCATTTGGTAGCAAAAGAATTGTAAGTGATGGTTTTATGCCAACCTTTAAAGTGCAGGGTCAAGTTTATCACTTAGTTGGCAGTCTTTTGCCAGCTCCAGAGTCCGAAGCCCAGTTTCTTCAAATATATTTTGTTGGTGAGGATGACAAGGAAGCGCAACTGAGATGTAAGAATATTTCAGAGTGACGTTTAGTACAGGATTTACAATCCATGTTACGCGAGAGTAATTCATACGTTAAATATTTTAAAATTGCTCTTGACAAACTGCCAAAAGATGGCAAAGACTTTAAAATGATTATACACGCTGATACAGCACCAGTTGGTGCTCAAAGGGGCCGTTTTAATGCACCCCGTGTAAACGAAGTAGCCTTGCTCATAGTCGGACAGCAGTTCGAGAAGCGAGATATTATTAGAGTGCACATAAGTGAAGTACACCGTTCTTACGATGCTTTGCAGTATCCATTGCTTTTTTGTTATGGAGAGGATGGCTATTCGATTGACATACCTCAATGTGATCCAATTTAAAAGAAAATCTAAAAAAAATGGTTTCAGCCATGAGTTTTTACAGCTTTAGAATTATGTGTCGACAGTCTGAAACGAATCATTTGCTTTATTGTCGTTCCCTTTTCAGTCAGTTTTTGGTTGACATGTATGCCAAAATTGAAACCGAAAGACTAAATTTTATTCGCAACTGCCAAGCGCGCCTTAGAACTGATAGTTATATACATCTTCAAGATGCTATTGGTAGGCAAGATAGATACTGATCCTGCCCAGATCGGTCAAATGATAATCCTACCATCTTCGTTACTGGCTCGGCGCGATATATATAGAACTCAGGTTGCCATGACGTATGTTCGACATTATGGTCGTCCTCATCTATTTATTACATTTACCTGTAATCCCCAATGGAAGGATATAAAAAATGTATTATTTGAAGGACAAAAGGCTCACGACCGTCATGATATTATTGCGAGAGTTTTTCACCTAAAGGTCAAAGCTTTAATGTCATTATTAACCAAAGGTGCATTGTTTGGAAAAGTGCAATGCTATATGTACTCTGTGGAATGGCAAAAGCGAGGCCTTCCTCATGTGCACATACTACTTTGGTTAGAGAATCCCATTAAGCCTGATCAAATAGACGCAATTATCTGTGCAGAAATACCTGATCCTGAAAAGGATCCTCTGCTATATGAAATTGTCAAGTCTAATATGATTCATGGGCCCTGTGGAAATTCTAATCGTAAGTCACCCTGTATGAAAGACGGGAAGTGTAGCAAAAGATTTCCTCGACAGTTTTTAAAAGAAACTGTCACTGGTAATGATGGTTATCCTCAATAACGACGAAGAGCACCAGATGATGGTGGTTTCAGTGTTGTAAATAAATAGATAACCGTTGGGTTGTACCTTTCAATTGTGTACTCTCCCGCGCATTTGAGGCCCACATTAATATAGAGTACTGTAGCTCTGTAAAGTCCATTAAATATATTTGCAAATATGTTAACAAGGGCAGTGATCAAGCATCGTTTACGGTTGAAAACCAAAGAAACCAGATCCAAACGTATGAAAATGGTAGATACATAAGCAGTTCAGAAGCCGTGTGGAGAATCCTTAGATTCCCCATACATGAAAGGTTTCCAGCTATCATTCACTTGGCTGTGAATTTGGAAAACGGCCAACGTATTTATTTCGACCCAGATAATGCCGATCATTTAGCTGAAAAGCTAAGCAATCCGTCGACAACGACACTGTTAGGCTTCTTTGAGCTATGCAAAATTGACAACTTTGCCAAAACACTTCTATATGTTGAAGTTCCATCATATTTCACATGGAACAATAAGAAGTTTCAACGAAGAAAACTCGGTTGTAATGTGGCTAATTTTCCTGGAGTAAAAAAGAGTGCAGCTTTGAGTAGAGTGTACACAGTACATCCCAAAAACATAGAATGCTATCATTTGAGACTTTTGCTCCTGAGTCGTCCAACCCATTGAACTGTGATGGTGTCACTTATGACACATTTCAATTAGCCTGCAAAGCCTTAGGATTACTTGGATGATAGCACTGGACTCCACCTTGGCGGAGGCTGTAGTACGTCAAATCCCAAACAAATTACGAGAGCTTTTTGCAATCATGTTAGTAATTTGTCAAATATCTGATGCATTAAGTCTTTGGAATAAGTATAAATAAAGCCTCTCGGAAGACATAATAAATAAAATGAAGTTGTCGACAGACGGTAATATTGATCCAATTATGGATCAAGCTTATAATAAAAGTCTCATCCTGATTGCAGACGTAGAACCATCAATTTGGGGACAAAATTTAGCAGAGTACGGACTGACAAAGCCAAGTAGAACCGATGAAGTACTGCTAAATAAAGATTACCTCAGAGAAATAAGTTATGAAAACAATGATACTATTGTTAATAATAACGAACATTTGCTCACTGATGAGCAAAAAAAGGTATACGAAAAAATATTTGAAAGCGTTGAATCAGATAACGGGGAAATCTATTTCTTAGATGCACCAGGTGGACAGGCAAAACGTTTTTAATAAATTTGTTGTTAGCAAAAGTACGGAATATCGGAAAATAGCATTGGCTGTAGCTTCACTGGTATAGCTCAACTTTGCCTTCGGAGGTGACAGGCATAACGATTTAGCATTTCTCCATTCGACAATAAATGTCGAAGTTCCATATTGCTCATTGTTTAGGAAATAGAGTGCACTATGGCCCATAAGGTCGGATTTGAAGCCTTAGATAGAACATTAAAGGACATACGTGATAATAGCCTCCTAATGGGAGGAATTACAGTCCTTTTGGCCGGAGATTTTCGCCAAACACTTCCAATAGTGCCTAGGGGAACGAGAGCAGATGAAATTAAGTCATGCTTGAAATCTTCATTTTTGTGGCCTAAGATTAAAAAACTTGCACTTACAAAAAATATGCGAGTGCATCTAAATGGCGATACTTCTGCTGGTGTTTTTGCGAAACCCTACTTAAAATAGGAGATGGAGTATATCCAATGTATGAGGGCAAAATAACAATCCCATCATGTTTGGGTACTGTGATAGCAGATGCCAAAGAGCTTATCTCGAAGATATTTCCAGATATATCCAATATCCATGCAAAGTCTTTAGAGTGGTTATCTGAACGAGCAATTTTAACATCAAAAAATGGCATAGTCGCTAGAAGAAGTTCAATACAAGTCCGTTGTAAAGTCGAGGATGCAGTTCACTACCAGGTCGAGTTCCTTAACGCTCAAAACCCACCAGGGCTTCCATTACATATCCTCAATCTTAAGGTTGGAGCGCCCATAATGTTGTTACGAAATCTTAATCCACCAAAATTATGCAACGGTACAAGATTACAAGTGAAAGCTCTTCACACCTATGTTATTGAAGCCACAGTTTTTACCGGTTGTGCTAAAGGGGAGACGGTTTTTATACCAAGAATACCACTAATACCTTCAAACCTACCATATCAGTTTAAGAGACTGCAATTTCCCATTAAAGTCTGCTTTGCTATGACAATCAATAAGTCACAGGGACAGACATTAAAGTTAGCTGGATTAGATCTTAGAGAGGATTGCTTTTCTCATGGGCAATTTTATGTGGCCTGTTCAAGAGTTAGCTCCGCTGGCAGTTTAATGATTCTTGCACCGGAGGGCAAATCGAAAAATATTGTATACATTAAGGTTGCAACAAAAATAATAAAATATGTTACTTATATGGGTCATTCCATGTGAACTCAGCCACCCAAAATTTTTTTATGTCAAAAAAAAAATTGCTATTCCCGCCTTAAAGCTCTACTCAACGAAAGTATATTTCTATTTTTTGACATCCCCACCTCTAACAGTTCGCGAGATAATCGACGAAAAATATAAAACTTTGAAAAATTATAACTTTACAACGGTGCATCCCATTTCAACGGCATAAATTGTGATTATACTAATTTCATCTCTTCTATCCATGAAAAAATAAGAGAGTCCCATGAGTCCATTCTTTAACATAGTTTTAGCGAAAATTACTGTTTTTTTTACCATTTTCTTAAGGAGGGACCACCGATATTTTCATGAACTATTTATACCCGTTACTCGTAGAATAAAAAGGGTAAATAAAACTAAAGTATATATGTTCTTCATCAGCATCAACAGCCGAGTCGATATAGCCATGTCCGTCTGTCGGTCCGTCCGTCCGTCCGTCTGTATGAGCACCTAGATCTCAAAGACTAGAAGAGCTAGAGCAACCAAATTTTAGATGTAAGCTAGTATTGTCTGTAGGCAGATCAAGTTTGTTTCAAATTTTGGCCACGCCCCCGCAATACAAAATGTTGAATATCTCCTCCAATTTGTAAGCTATCGAGCTCAAATTTTGCAGTGGTGCATGTGGCCAATGTGTACAATCACAAATTTTCATAAAGATCGGATAGTAAATGGCAGAGTTTAAAAAACGTTGCATACTTATCTGAGCCGCATGAGGTTATTAAACACTAATTGCCTTTAGTAACGGGTATTTCGAAGTCGGGCAGGGCCGACTTTAACTTACGCTCTCGTTTCATGTAAAGAATGTGCATATACACATTATAGAAAAAATCTCCTGATGGCTCCGGCGCTTAATTCGCGGAAAAAATATTTATCTATTATTACATTATTTTTTGATTCACATTTTAAAATATCTAAAATCAATGAAATAGTTTAATAAAAGTTTTTTTATTAGATGTGGCTGAAATTATTTAAGAAATGATTTTCAATCATAGTTGACGATTTCTCAACAATATTGAATTTGCTGACTGAAATATATTAAGCCAACTAATTGTAAGCATTAATTATTGCATACCTTGCGAGAGGTAATCGGACTGTGGTGTTGTTGCTGTAAATCACAATTCTGCTCTAAGCAGAAACTCGCAAATTACGTATATTTTAAAGGTATATAAAGACAGTATTATAAAGACTGTACCTTATATAGACTGTTCTGCAAATTGTTTTAGTACGATCTTAATATTATGCAAAATTAGTGAATGTTGTTTAAAATACTCTCAGATTTTGCTGACTTGATATATTTTGAGACAACTAATTGTAATCATGGTAACTGAATACCTTAATATAAATGGCGCACCGCTGCCGTTTTCCGTGGTGCCCATAATTGGCGACGGAGCTTGTCTCTTTAGAGCAATCTCGTATATTTTAGACGGCACACAAGAATTTGCCGATACGATTCGCCAGTAAATAGTATCGCATGTTATTAACCGATGGGATCATTTCTCTGTGTACACCTTCAAGTCTGAAGGAAATAATTATATGCAATATGAATATGATGCAACCCAACCCTTATGGGACCATTTTCGGTCGTATAGTCCGGGAACTTCTCTGGCTCGCCTTGTACTTGTAGGCGCCTACGACCGATCCACTTGCACTGCGCTTCGTCTTCCATCGTTCGAAGCAACGTGTCTTAGGGCTGTCGATAACACACGTCGAATTGGTATTGCTGGAGTTCTCGATCGAGTTTAGCCATTTGAGCGCCAAGTGGTCAGTCACTACCTCGAATCGGTAGCCTTCCAAGTAACATCGCCATTTGCGGATGGCCCACACGATGGCCAAGCACTCTTTCTCTGTGACCGAGTAATTTTCCTCCGCTTTGTCGAAACGACGACTGACATAGGCGATGACGCGCTCGGTTCCCTCTAGTTCTTGTGTCAGAACGGAGCATAGTCCGGAATCGCTAGCGTCCGTCTGAACCTTGAACTTGACGCAGAAGTCGGGACATGCTAGGACGGGGGCTTCGGTCAAGAGTATCTTCAATTTGTCGAAAGAAGCTTGTTGTTCGACTCCCCAAAGGAGGCAAATCTCGTACGGCTGCTACCTTTTCCGGATCGGTGTGTACCCCATCCGTGCTGATGACGTGACCCAGGTATGTCAGACGCTTCCTGAAGAACACACACTTCTTCTCGTTGATCCTCAAGTTTGCCTGCGCCTGAACACTTCACGAAGGTTCCGTACATGTTCGTCCCAATCTCTGCCGATAATGACGATATCGTCGAGGTAGGCGAACGAGGTTCCATTTCTGGCCCGATCACTCCTTCCAGCGCCCGCTGGAACGTTGCGCTGGCCGAATGTAACCCAAACGGCATCACACGCCATTGAAACAGTCCGCGCCCCGGTACCGTAAAGGCGGTATATTGTCGACTCTGAGGGGCTATCGGTATTTGCCAATACCCACTTTTCAGGTCAAGGGTGAAGATGAACTGTGCGTTCCTAAGACGTTCCAGAATGTGGATTATTCTCGGGGTCGGGTATGCGTCTGGGATCGAATTAGCGTTAACCTGGCGGTAGTCGACGCACATACGCCACTCCTCTGTCTTCATGTGTAACAAAACGACCGGCGCACTGTAAGGACTTCTTGAGGGCTCCATCAGACCCTGCTCTAACATCTCGTCTACTTGGGTGTCGATCACTCGTTGCATTTCGTCGTTTTTGGGGAAATACCTCTGTTTCAGAGGACGGTCGATTTTCATCGTGATGGTATGCCCGGCAATGTGTAACACGCCAGTCAGACTCCGAAACTTTGGCAGTTCTTCTTCCAAGATTTCTCTCGCCGACTGTGCCACCTCTGGTGCCCATTCCGGGTCGGGTTTTCCGTAGTCGTCGCGTTGGGAATAAGGGTCAATAAGGGGATTTTAACGTGTCTAGAACCTAGGTTTATATCTGCTAACAATAGTTAGCCCTCCGGGTACCGTCTGCTAGGCGAATGCTCGTACACGTCTCCTGGATCTTACCGAACGTCCCCGTCCGTTCGAGGTAATCCTCACTCACGAAGCTGCGTGTAGCTCCCGTGTCTATCGTCGCGTCGACAGGGACACCGTAGATCGTGGTCCAGGCCACGATCCGCCTATCTTCTACCTGGAGGGAACTTTCTACTGAGGGGGCTCTAAGTTGTTCGTCCCCGCCTGAGCCTGTCGGGGCTGGGGACGTCTGTCGTTTCCCGAACCATCACGTCGACAACACTCGATTGTGCGAACGCCCTCACAACCGCAATCCCAGCAAGCCAAGCGCTTCGGCTGGCGACACGCGCGAGAGATGTGCCCTGCTTCGCCACAATTGAAACACTTTCTCCCGGCGGTATCCTGAGAGATCATGCGGTTTTGCGATATCTCTTGGAGGTCTATTGGCTTCGGTACGTTGGAGTTGGGATCCAGCGTCCTCCTCGCGTGGGGCCTTCTAAATGGATTTTGTGCCCTAATTGCGACTGGGGATGAAGGCTGATCGGTCTGCCTGTAAGTCGCCGGAACTGGGGTACTAAGTCTTGGCAAACCTCTTTCCTTAGCGGCCTGTGAACTCAGCCTTTGTACGTTCCGCCGCTGATTGTCTTTGAAATCTACTGCCATTTGCACCAAACTGCGACAGTGAAGAGAAGTCTAGTCGCCGGATATAAAGCTGGTATTCAGGTGACATGTTCTCGTAGATGCGTTCCAACTCTTGAGTCTGGTCGTAGTTGGCGTGACGCATAAGTGCCCTCAGTTCTATCATGAAATCCTTGAACCTTTCGCCTTCCCGCTGATACCGTGTGCGGATGTCGTCATCCAATCGCTTAAAGTATCGGGGAGGCAAGAAGAATTCGAGAAATTCTCGACGAAAGTCGTTCCAAGTAGCGACTTGGAGTCTACTAGTACGGAACCAACGTGCCGCCCTATCGGTGAGTAGTTCGGTCATGACGCGAGGGAGACCTTCCGTAGAGAGACCGTAGCACAACGAACGTTCTTCTAACTCTTCTATATAAGTGAAGGGGGTCGGTGTGACCGTCGTATCGCACGTTCCATTTGCGGACTTTATCTGCCACATTCGAATGGGAAGGCGAGAACGTTGGCGCGTAGTTCGAATCAGAGAGGCGCGGATCGGGCATTAAGTTTCCGATGGCTTGTTGGCAAAATATTCATGACTGGGACCAGATGGTAAGGGCTGGCAGTTTCGCAATTGACTTTTCCCTGGCGTTGCTCCATATACTACCGGAATCTGTGACGTGGTCGTCCCTGGAGTCGACTCGAAGGTCGCACCATTCTCAGGCTTTGTTGGTGACTTCGATGACTCCGAAACTGGCCTTTGCGCTCTCTCCTCTTCCCTGCCTGGTTACTCGCGGGGCGTGGCTTATCCCTAAGTTGAGTGTCGAATAACTCTTCGAGTAGACACGACACCGAACTGAATATGATTGCCCCGATGGACGCTCAGTACGATACGGGTCGTCTGACAGAGGTTACACGGAGAACAAATTACGCGGGCCTCAGGCCTCAGCCTGATTACTATTGGCTTTCCCCAGGGTCCCTGCTCGGGCGCCACTTGTAACGAAGTTTTCTGCCGGGGTGGTTCACTTAACCTGGCCGAAGGTCATTTACAAGAATATTTGTAAGTTGCGGGGACGCCAACGGGGAGGAGGCAGTGTACGTAACAGTGTACGTTGTCGCCGGTTGTACACGAGGAATTTATGTTTTGTTTGACTGTACCTCTGGTCAGACGAGTCCTCACGATAAGGGTCTATATTGTGACGGTGACGCTGTAGGTGGGTCGGAGCCAACGTTACCGACGAGTGGGAGAATAGGAACAAGAGCAAGAGGAAATACAAAAGTGGTCGCGGTTAATACCCGCTGGAAAAGAATAAAGGTTGGAGAAGGGCAGGGTAAGCGCTGTTAATACCCGCTCGAAAGGGGAGCAAGAGGAATTACAAAAGGGGTCGCGGTTAATACCCACTGGAAAAGAAGAAAGGTAGGAGGAGGACAGGGTAGGTGCGGTTAATACCCGCTGGAAAGAAGAACAAGGGAAAAATATGCTTAGAATGAAACACTTCTGCGTCCGTTGGCTCCTCAAAATCAAGTGAAGTCTCCATCTCTCTCCTCTCATACTCATGCCCTTGTCGTTTTCATATTTTGTCGACGAACCAGCTTCAGCGCGTGTCGAACTGTTTTCGGTGGCGACAGCGCCGACGCCACTGTGCTCCGGAATGCGAGGGCGAAAGGGAAGGCAATACTTACTACGCAGTGGTATTGATAGTGGCTGGCGCCGCTGCTGTGTTCAACTGCGATGCGAAAAGAGAGAACGAGAGGGAATGGCCTACGTGCGTTTTTCCTCGATCGGTCAGCGCGCATTTCGTTGTCCAGTTCTTCGCGCCTTTTGCTTTGGTTTGTCTGGTGGCTCTGCTCAGAGTTTACCGCTACTCTGCCGGCACGCGTTCGCTTTGTGGCTGGCGGCAAACTCTTGCAGGAATTAGTGGACTATTCCTAATGGGGATTAACCACTATATCTATGCTCTACCTCAGCGGTGGTGTGGAAATGAGGGAAAAATAGGAATGTTATTGTTGATAATTTTAAAAAATATTACTTTCTAAGTGATCAGTGTGTTTCCAATGGCTATACAAGATGGCAAGACAGGATATTTAAGAATCAGTTTCTCATTATTTTAAATCAGAATAAACGTTAACTCTAATTCTAAACAAATTGGCATATGAAAAACTAATTTCGTCGATTTTGAAAATGTTCTTATTTTCTTTCCCCGGAAATCTATTATTTGATGTTTTGCTTGATGTATTTGGCAATGTATTTCCTTTAAACGTCCGTTTGAGGTAATAGAATATTTCCCTTATTTTAGGCAGTAAATATCCGAATATATGTGAAACCCCAAAAATAATATCCAGTATTATAAAGGCTTTTTATTTAATATTCAAAATCTTAGATTCTAATATAATTTTGGTTTTACATATAAACCTAAATTAAATTTGTGTATATGAATAGGGGGATTATTTACATCCTTAAGATCTATTAACTTAAAATAAAGGCGATTTAGTATTTCGTAACTGTACAAATTCCACACAATTAAAATTTGTTAGGATCTCTTCAATGCCTGAAAATAAATCAAAGTGGAGAAATAGTTGAAAAATATGAAATCAAGCCATTAGGGTGAGTTCCAAATTTAAAATATGTACATTCGGCAAAGTTTACATATATGTGTGAGTGGAACGGGTATCCGCATGAGTCTGCAGCATACCGTCTGCTCAGCTAGGGTGCAGTTGGCTGCATCGCTTGCACTCAGAGCCAATCTGTGCACAGACTCACCGTTAGTGATGCACCGACGCGACATTAACTGTCAAAAGTCTCTGTTGACATTGCGGTCAGCGTTGACTTGTGGCTGCAAGCTAGATTTATTACCGACTTTCAATTTCATCGGTAATATGACTACAGCCTTTTTAGAAATCGAAAACTGATCTTAGTGGCTTTGGCAAACGTCACGTACTGACCATTAACGCTGATAGCAAACTTTCTGTTCGAAGCATCAGATGCGTAGCATTGCCGGGCAAGTGAGATATATGACATTTTTCAGTAAATACTACACCAAAAATCGAAAACGATCGGAGGAAATTAATTGATAACAACTAAAGTGATACAAGCAAAACTGTTCAGAATAATAGCAGTTAACGGGCAAGCAGAAACAGAAGCATTTTCAAAATCTGACTAAATTAATGAAAAACTAGTTTATGCCAATTCGTTTAGAACCAGAGCTAACGATCCAACCTGATTTAAAATAATGAGAAAAATTTCTTGTTTCTAAAATGTCCTGTCTTGCCATATTGGCATAGCCATTGGAAACACACTGATCATTTAGATAGTAATATTTTTTAAAATGATCAACAATAACAATTCCTATTTTTCCCTCATTTCCACACCACCGCTGAGGTAGAGGATTTGGGCGCTTTTTTTTTATAGTGGTTAATCCCCATTAGGCCTAGTCCACTAATTCCTGCAAGAGTTTGCCTCTTTAGAAGAATGTTACACAAACTAAAGTACAACTAAACAATATATAAGTAACACTATATTTTTTTATTTTTGTTGCAAAACCT